>CM042316.1:41383352-41388352 GCA_023566125.1 Zingel zingel | reverse complement strand
AGCAGATACAGCGAGTCAGAAGAAACTCCAGCGTGTGTGTTCATATCACCCAGTGCAGCAGTGTGTTCACTGACATATTATATAATAATGGACAAAATATGGTCTTTTTTCACGGTACAGGGAGGAAGAAGTGCTTTGACCGGGTGTTCTCACAGAGTATTTATTCATCTGTTTATTTCAGGCTGTTCTTAAGGACATGTAGCTACAAAAAGTAAGGAGGTCGGGGGGGATGTTTGGCTCCTAAAACACAGGGCTTTCAAGCCGGGGAGCAGAGGTCATGTCCCGGAAGAAGTTAAGGAAAAAACACAAGACTTTCACCCAGGAAAAAGGAGTTCGTTTCTCGTAAGTACTACTTGAAGACCTCATATTCTGCTCATCTTCAGGTTCATAATTGTATTTAGAGGTTGTACCACAACAGGTTTACATGGTTTAATTGTCAAAAAACACCATATTCTTGTTGTACTGCTCATTGCTGCAGCTCCTCTTTTCACCCTGTGTTCAGCTCTCTGTTTTAGCTCCAGAGTGAGACCTCTCACTGCTGTAACATCTTTGTTGGCAGTCACACATGCTCAGTAGCTAGGTAAGGACTACTAGCCAGTCAGAAGCAGAGTATGAGGGCGTGCCCTGACAGTAGCTAGGTAAGGACTACTAGCCAGTCAGAAGCAGAGTATGAGGGCCCTGACAGTAGCTAGGTAAGGACTAGTAGCCAGTCAGAAGCAGAGTATGAGGGCGTGTCCTGACAGTACCTAGGTAAGGACTACTAGCCAGTCAGAAGCAGAGTATGAGGGCGTGCCCTGACAGTAGCTAGGTAAGGACTACTAGCCAGTCAGAAGCAGAGTATGAGGGCGTGCCCTGACAGTAGCTAGGTAAGGACTAGTAGCCAGTCAGAAGCAGAGTATGAGGGCCCTGACAGTACCTAGGTAAGGACTACTAGCCAGTCAGAAGCAGAGTATGAGGGCGTGCCATGCTAGCAGCTAGGCGAGCATTATAACGTGTGTTCCAAAGTGACCACGTTTGTCTCTGAAGTAAAGGCTGGACTACAACAGAGCTGTTTGGAGCAGTTTGTGAACAGTGCTTTCTGTTGGAGATGGTAAGTCCCTTTGGGGGGGACTTTGGGCTTTTTCACTTTTTAAACCTATAACGTGCACAAAAAATATATATAACACAATAAAGGAAAGGGGAAAAGCCAAAAAGCAGAATATGAGCACTTTAAGGGGGATGGTGTTTTAACCCAAACCACAATCTTTTGTCTAATCTTAACTTGTCGTTTTGGTGTCTTAACTTAACTGTCGTTACAGCATGATGCTCACTTTTCTTTTTTTTTGTCGGCTAAACTCAACTGTACCGGCCTCTGAAAGGACCGTCGCCTCGCGGTGCTCTGTCCCCGGCTCACAGTCACCTTCCCTCGGCTAAATGTACCTGTGACATCACCGGTCGTGCACGTTAGAAATAAAGTCTTCATTCAGAGCTGTAAAGTTCTTCACCTGCGCTGAATACGAGTCCGCCTGCGACACAGAGAAGAGCACTGAAGCCTCCGGCGCCGCGTCACAGCCTCGGACGCTTCCGCCGCTGGAACTAGATCCTGTCGGGGAGTCGGGCTCCGGTGCACCGCAGAGAGGGCTGTAGGAGGAGGAAGAAGAGGAGGAGGAGGAGGCGGGGCTGGGGAGGAGGAAGACCCGGTGGGAGGGGCTGAGAGCGGGGGGGAAGGAGGGACTGAGGGGGGGGAAGGAGTGGAGGAAGGAGGCCGGAGACTGAGCTACATCAGCGGGGCCGGAGGAGCAAGAGGAGGAAGAGTCCAAGAGGCTGAGGAGGAAGAAGAGGGTAAGATGAAACAGATCAGCAGTTAAACATCTTCACCGTCTAGGGGTTTTCACTTGTTCACTTGGGCGAAAAGTAAAAAGAAAGAAGAAACATGTCAAATGTTGCACGGACCGCTACAGGAAATCATTCCTACCACAGGCAATTCAAATATTTAACACTTCATCACTGAGTGTGAGATAAGATGATATACGTCACAACTGCACTGAATGCACCTTGCACAACCGTTGTATCTCCATCCTATCATTACTAGTGACAGTTGGACATTTTTACTCCCCAACTTGCACATTAAGTTCATCTACATCTATTGAAACAGTTGTACATTTTATTTCCAAATTGTACATATTTTAAATATTGCTCGAGTAGTATTCTATTATTATTTCATGTATATTGTTTCCTAATATTTAATATATACTCTGTATGTGTGCTGTATGTCTGATATTTTGCTGCTGCAACACCGTTATTTCCCATTTTTTGGGATCAATAAAAAGCTATCTATCTAAATGTGTCAGAAAAATACTTTAAACAGCCCCAAAAAGGTAAAAAAATAAAAAAAAAAAAAAAACATTGAAAATGAACTTCGAAAAAAAACGTTAAAAAAAAACAACGTAAAAACGTCAAAAGCGTTGAAAAAAATTCTATATTATAATTATAATTATTATGTTATTATTAATTATTATCATTATATATCTAGGGAGGTCCCGGGACGTGTCTGCATGGATCTTAAAAAACATTGAAAAAAATAGTTACAAAGAGAAAAAAAAGAACAAAAACTGTGACCCAGTTACTTTGACATGAAGTTATATTCATAATATAATTCTTTCTAATTTCTGAAAACTTTTCAGTACTACAGAAATGTACTTTTAGAAGTAGCAGCATAGGCGTAGATTTTTTTAGACACTTTTTTCAATGTTTTTGTCCCCCTTTTTTTGGAATTTCTTTTCAGGAATTTTTCAAGGGTTTTTTGGACAAATTTGATGTTTTTGTCGCCTTTTTTAATTTTTTTGTCTCTTTTTTTTTGTAAATTTTGTAAAAACGCCAAAAAAAGATATTGTTAGATTAGATACTACACGTTAGATTACATATTACACGTTAGATTAGATACTACACGTTAGATTAGATATTACACGTTAGATTAGATATTACACGTTAGATTAGATACTACACGTTAGATTAGATACTACACGTTAGATTAGATATAAAACGTTAGATTAGATATGAAACGTTAGATTAGATATTACACGTTAGATTAGATATTACACGTTAGATTAGATATAAAACGTTAGATTAGATATGAAACGTTAGATTAGATATTACACGTTAGATTAGATATTACACGTTAGATTAGATACTACACGTTAGATTAGATACTGTACGTTAGATTAGATACTACACGTTAGATTAGATACACGTTAGATTAGATATGAAACGTTAGATTAGATATGAAACGTTAGATTACATACTACACGTTAGATTAGATATGAAACGTTAGATTAGATACTACTCGTTAGATTAGATATGAAACGTTAGATTACATATTACACGTTAGATTAGATATTACACGTTAGATTAGATATGAAACGTTAGATTAGATATTACACGTTAGATTAGATACTACACGTTAGATTAGATACACGTTAGATTAGATACTACACGTTAGATTAGATACTACACGTTAGATTAGATACTACACGTTAGATTAGATACACGTTAGATTATATATGAAACGTTAGATTAGATATGAAATGTTAGATTACATACTACACGTTAGATTAGATATGAAACGTTAGATTACATACTACACGTTAGATTAGATATGAAACGTTAGATTAGATATTACAATAAACACCATCAAAAACATCCAAAAAAAATGCAAACGTTGAAAAATAAAGGTCGGAAAAAGATACAAAAAATTCGTGAAGAACGACAAACAAAAATCTCCCAAAAACCAATCATTTTTTTGAGGGGGACATATCTACCTCTTCTAAATATCGGGTATGGTTTTGCCTGTAGTGTCTCCCCTTAACCCTTGTGTCGTCTTCAAATTTGACCCGTTTTTCAAAATGTCTATATCAGAAATATGCGTTACCTAATTTTAATTACCCAAAAATAACACAGATGATTCCTTACATCGCGCTTCGCAAGTACAACAAAAGATCGGATCTCTACTTTCATTGACTTTTGGGTGTTTTATAAAAACTATTGCACTTGAAAAAGAAAATGTTTCAAAACCAGACTGAACGTTGACATATACCCCTCTGTAATTATCCTTCATTTAATATGAGTCTAAATAATTCATCATTTCTGCTTTTTTTAACTCAAGAATTAGGTATAATTTCCTATAACTGAGGTTTTTATTGACCATGAATTCCAAAAATGTAGTAAATGTAAAACTGGTAATACGTTGGTGTTTATACAAGGTAGTGAAAAGAAGTGTAAAACGTCAAAGAAAGAGCCCAAAACATTGAAAAAGGAGCCAAAAGTGTTGATAAAAGAGACGAAAACATTGAAAAAAATAGCCCAAAACATTGAAAAAAGAGCCAAAAACATTGAAAAAATAGCCAAAAACATTGAAAAAATAGCCAAAAACATTGAAAAAATAGCCAAAAGTGTCAATAAAAGAGACGAAAACATTCAAAAAATAGCCAAAAGTGTCGATAAAAGAGACAAAAACATTAAAAAAATTGCCAAAAACATTGAAAAAATAGCCAAAAGTGTCGATAAAAGAGAAGAAAACATTGAAAAAATAGCCAAAAACATTGAAAAAACAGCCAAAAGTGTCGATAAAAGAGACGAAAACGGCAGAAAAAGTGTTTATTTTCAGGACAACAAGTATACACGGTCGAATAGAAGACAACACAAGGGTTAAATAAATAGTTCAGAGTTATTTTCTCACCGCTGTGGCCTGATGAAGTGATAGTCGTCTGTCAGACAGAAGTCCGTCAGCTCCATCCTAAACCGGGTCCCAGATCAGATTCAAAAAAATCCCCAAAAAAACAATAGAAACCTGCTTCAGTGGTGCGTTCACACTCTCGGCTTTCAGTCGGTACAAAAGAGTTTTCTGATCAAGGTCCAATGAAAAATAGGGAAGGAAAAAGTTTCTTTGAACTCTGACCCTGGAGGGAAAGATGGGTCCAGATCTGAGGCTGGAGAAGTCCTCACAGATATTTATCTGTCTTATC
>CM042316.1:41368352-41378352 GCA_023566125.1 Zingel zingel | reverse complement strand
CCCAATGGTCCCACGGCCCAATGGTCCCACGGCCCTATGTTCCCACAGCCCAATGGTCCCACAGCCCTATGTTCCCACATTTCCTTTTTCATAAATTTGTATCAGATATTATCCCCCTAACCCTAAAAAATGTTGTGGGAGGATAGGGCTTACATTGAAGGGAAATGTAGGAACACAAGACCTAATTCTGAAAATGTTCTAGAAATGTGGGAACATAGGGCCTAATTTTAAGAAAAATCTTAGAAATGTGGGAAAATAGGGCTGTGGGAACATCAGTTTGACCCCTTCATTGTCCTTCGACAGATAATAGCATAAAAAACAAAACCTTGAAACAAGAAGCTTGTTCCCTTCGTGTCAAGACATTCTATCAGTGAAGCAGAGAAATGATCCTCGAATGCGGCGAGATAATCAGAGTAAAAATATCCTGGGATAAACGGAGTAAATCTGGATTCACATCGTGAAATCCCCGACGGCATTTTCACACAAGCTGACCTACTCACCTGGGTCGGATCTGGGTCACAGCCGCTCTGAGCAACGCCGCCTTCAACTCACAGGACCTCAGCTCTCTGCAGAACCTCCACAGTTATAAACCCTCATTCAAGCTCTTGTTTAAATTATCAGGAAATAAGAACAAAAGAGCCAAATGTGCCTCTATTCATCATACATCTTTTATTCTAACATTCTAAGAAATATGAACTATCCAAAGGGCAAAGAATTCCAAAATGTTAGAAAAACTTTAGGTAGCCTACCAAGGAAAGCTACTTTCAATATCATTTCTTTTCACAAATAGGATCCAAAATTGGTGGAAGAAATTAATATTTGCAGCCAAGATAACGGCTTTCTCTGGCGTTAGCATGTAGCTATATGTAGCAGGGTATGCAATGTAAACACTGCAGTAGTGTCCTGAAACTATTAGTTATTTTAAGATGTAAAAATGTGCAGAAAGGTTGTCTTATCAGGTAATAATTTGACAGATCGGTGGTGGCAGTTTGTAAAGCAGTCTGTGTGTGAAAGTGAAAGCTGATATTCTGCTGGCTCACAGTTTCAGCCTCAGTACTGGGTGAACCTCTGTAATCCTATTAATGCTGCCCGTCTGTGTGTGTGTGTGTGTGTGTGTGTTGTCCTGTTATAGAAAGTGGATTACAGGCCAGGATCTACATAAACAGATAAACAGTGCAGGCATTAAGGTTATGGAGCCAGGTGGAGGATTTCAGACGATTAGCACGCGAGTGTCACCAGAGGAGATGACTCAGGTAAGTACGCAATGCTAGCTGGTTAGCAACATGCTAATGGAGATTCCCAGCAGTGGACAAACAGACTGATGTTAGGAGAACAAAATCTGTGAACTTGTTATTGATAGAGCAAGGTCTGGCTACACCAGAGATGCATTCTGGGATGAGAGAAAAAAAAACGCTCTGCGTTGTTTGCATTTCTTTAAACCAATCACAACGGTCTTGGGCGGCGCTGAGCTCTGGACGCAGCAACGGTGGCTCTGCTAAATAGTCTCAGGAAGGAACTTGTTCTGGTGGAACATTTGCACCCCGCTAAAGAAAACGCCACATGCAATATATATACAATATACAGTAACGTGAGATATTTAAATTAGCTGATACATGGTTACACCTCATTATCTCTTACCAGTGTATCTCCGTGTGTACTTCGTCCACAGCAATCCCACCAATCGGTCCCAACATGTCCCAGTTAGAGAGGAAAGGTCCTAAACAGATTCTTGTTAAATCTTTACAATCATTCCCTGAAAGAACCGAGCAGACCTGCCTTGTTGCACCGTCCAAATGTTCTTCAGAACTTGATATTTTTTAGCGTGTAGCTCGCTAGCTCGGAGGTTGTTGTTGTTTCCCGAAGAGAACAGCGTTTGGGAACGGAAACACACGGAGAGAGGAAGGGGAAGGACATTCTGCGCATGATGTCAGGCAGTTATCCTGGAAATGTACTTCCGTTGACACAGACTACTTTTTAGATTACAGGGTTTTCATCCCTTTCCTGTTCAGTGAAAACAAAAACACAATATTTTCATGTGTATGTTATTATGAAAAGGAAAGACTCACATCAGGGCTAAAAAAAACGTTATCTGTAGTTATATCAAAACAGAAGTTGACTCTTTTACGGTTATACGGTTAACACATTCTCACTCCCATCGCGTGACATACGGTTGCCTGGTCAGGTGCCTTTGGCGTTGATATTGACGCTGAAAGTCTCCTTTAGTGTCAGATCTAAACGCGCTAGGTCGGGACTAGGTGGGCTTATAAAAGGTACGTTTACGTGACACGCAGGATAAGAACAGGACAGTTGGGTTTAGGTAAAGAAGAACGGGACGGTTGGGTTTAGATAAAGAAGAACGGGACGGCTGGGTTTAGATAAAGAAGAACTGGATGGTTGGGTTTAGGTAAAGAAGAACAGGACGGTTGGGTTTAGATCAAGAAGAACGGGACGGTTGGGTTTAGGTAAAGAAGAACGGGACAGTTGGGTTTAGGTAAAGAAGAACGGGACGTTTGGGTTTAGGTAAAGAAGAACGGGACAGCTAGGTTTAGGAAACGAAGAACGGGACAGTTGGGTTTAGGTAAAGAAGAACGGGACAGTTGGGTTTAGGTAAAGAAGAACGGGACAGTTGAGTTTAGGTAAAGAAGAACGGGACGGTTAGGTTTAGGAAACGAAGAACGGGACAGTTGGGTTTAGGTAAAGAAGAACGGGACGGTTAGGTTTAGGAAACGAAGAACGGGACAGTTGGGTTTAGGTAAAGAAGAACGGGACGGTTGGGTTTAGGTAAAGAAGAACGGGACGGTTGGGTTTAGGTAAAGAAGAACAGGACAGTTGGGTTTAGGTAAAGAAGAACGGGACAGTTGGGTTTAGGAAAAGAAGAACGGGACAGTTGAGTTTAGGTTAAGAAGAACGGGACAGTTGGGTTTAGGAAAAGAAGAACGGGACAGTTGAGTTTAGGTTAAGAAGAACGGGACAGTTGGGTTTAGGAAAAGAAGAACAGGACAGTTGAGTTTAGGAAAAGAAGAACGGGGCAGTTGAGTTTAGGAAAAGAATAACGGGACGGTTGGGTTTAGGTAAAGAAGAACGGGGCGGTTGGGTTTAGGAAAAGAAGAACGGGACGGTTGGGTTTAGGTAAAGAAGAACGGGACGGTTGGGTTTAGGTAAAGAAGAACGGGACAGTTGGGTTTAGGTAAAGAAGAACGGGACAGTTGAGTTTAGGTAAAGAAGAACGGCACAGTTGGGTTTAGGTAAAGAAGAACGGGACGGTTGAGTTTAGGTAAAGAAGAACGGGACATTTGGGTTTAGGTAAAGAAGAACGGGACGGTTGGGTTCAGGTAAAGAAGAACGGGACATTTGGGTTTAGGTAAAGAAGAACGGGACATTTGGGTTTAGGTAAAGAAGAACGGGACGGTTGGGTTTAGGTAAAGAAGAACGGGACAGTTGGGTTTAGGTGAAGAAGAACGGGACGGTTGGGTTTAGGTGAAGAAGAACTGGACAGTTGGATTTAGGTAAAGAATAACGGGACGGTTGGGTTTAGGCAGTGCTTAATTTGTAAAGTGGGAGGTCCCGGAGCGCAGAGGGGTTTGGATCCGGCGACTCAAAACGGGGGTTGGAGGTAACGGAACAAAAAATAAATTACAGTGCCTACATTTATTTTTATTTCAGAACATGCACTGCATCGGTGCGAAATGTATAAAAAAAAATACACTGCAACAATCTTTTCACAAGCAGCAATTATCCATCAGACTATTATATTAATCAAAAAACCCACCGTGGTCTCCACATTCTTGATCGGCAGCAACGGTTTTTGCTTGTTTGGGATCCAACTGGCCAGCGTAACTGAAAAAGTTAAGCAAACTTTGTTGTCTTTTTGACATTTTTCCCCTGAGTGGAATGAGGCTATAACAGCAATCTCAACCAGCACAAGCACTCGTGTAACTTGAAGTGCAGCGCCGCGCTGTTGAAGCACCTCCCCTCCCTCCCTCCGTCCCTCTTCCCCTCCGTCTCCCCTTCCTCCATCCCTCTCCTCCCTCTGTCCCTCTCCTCCCTCCATCCCTCTCCTCCCTCTGTCTCCCCTCCCTCCGTCCCTCTCCTCCCTCTGTCTCCCCTCCCTCTGTCCCTCTCCTCCCTCTGTCTCCCCTCCCTCTGTCCCTCTCCTCCCTCTGTCTCCCCTCCCTCCATCCCTCTCCTCCCTCTGTCTCCCCTCCCTCCATCCCTCTCCTCCCTCTGTCTCCCCTCCCTCCGTCCCTCTCCTACCTCCGTCTTACCCTGAAAGTTCACCTCAAAACGCATCAATAATACAAAATTTTTTGTGGAACTTCAATGGGGAATAAAGACTAACAAGAGAGATAACAACATTGAACACAAACAGTAATTCATTTTTTTCATTTAGGGGATTTATTTTTCATGGTGACACAGGAGGTGCCGGATCCAACGTCGGAGGTGCCGGAACATGTTCCGGCGTGTTCCGGCTCAAATTAAGTCCTGGGATTAGGAAAAGAAGAACAGGACAGTTGAGTTTAGGAAAAGAAGAACGGGGCAGTTGAGTTTAGGAAAAGAATAACGGGACAGTTGGGTTTAGGAAAAGACGAACGGGACAGTTGGGTTTAGGAAAAGAAGAACGGGACAGTTGGGTTTAGGAAAAGAAGAACGGGACAGTTGGTTTAGGAAAAGAAGAACGGGACGGTTGGGTTTAGATAAAGAAGAACGGGACAGTTGAGTTTAGGTAAAGAAGAACGGGACGGTTGGGTTTAGATAAAGAAGAACGGGACAGTTGAGTTCAGGAAAAGAAGAACGGGACAGTTGGGTTTAGGTAAAGAAGAACGGGACAGTTGGGTTTAGGAAAAGAAGAACGGGACGTTGGGTTTAGGTAAAGAAGAACGGGACGGTTGGGTTTAGGTAAAGAACGGCACGTTGGGTTTAGGTAAAGAAGAACGGGACAGTTGGGTTTAGATAAAGAAGAACGTGACAGTTGGGTTTGGGTAAAGAAGAACGGGACAGTTGGGTTTAGGTAAAGAAGAACGGGACAGTTTGGTTTAGATAAAGAAGAACGGGACGGTTGGGTTTAGGTAAAGAAGAACGGGACGGTTGGGTTTAGGTAAAGAAGAACGGGACAGTTGGGTTTAGGTAAAGAAGAACGGGACGGTTGGGTTTAGGAAAAGAAGAACGGGACAGTTGGGTTTAGGTAAAGAAGAACGGGACGGTTGGGTTTAGGTAAAGAAGAACGGGACGGTTGAGTTTAGGTAAAGAAGAACGGGACATTTGGGTTTAGGTAAAGAAGAACGGGACGGTTGGGTTCAGGTAAAGAAGAACGGGACATTTGGGTTTAGGTAAAGAAGAACGGGACGGTTGGGTTTAGGAAAAGAAGAACAGGACGGTTGAGTTTAGGTAAACAAGAACGGGACAGTTGAGTTTAGGTAAAGAAGAACGGGACGGTTGGGTTTAGGTAAAGAAGAACGGGACAGTTGAGTTTAGGAAAAGAATAACGGGACGGTTGGGTTTAGGTAAAGAAGAACGGGACGGTTGGGTTTAGGTAAAGAAGAACGGGACGGTTGGGTTTAGGTAAAGAAGAATGGGACGGTTGGGTTCAGGTAAAGAACGGAAGTTCGTAGTGAGAACAGGTTGCGGTCAGTTTGATTGAAAGGAGAAAGAAAAACCCTAAAATCATTCTTGCATCTCTACCTTTCCTCTCACATCCTCTGTGTCCTTCACACCAGACAGACGACAAACAACAAAACTCAGGTTTCAATAAAAGTGTGTGCAAATATATTTTCATTTCTTGTCATACAAACAACAATGATGGAAAAAGTGAACAATTAAAAAAACAAACCAGAGAATTACATTTTAAACAACGTACAAAATATCCCGCGTGAACACCAACTCTCTGGCAGATACAGTGCTTGTTATACATCACACGTTAGGTGAAAGTTCGTCATCTTCAGCATGTTAGAAAGTTAATAACAGGCTGCATTCATTTGGTAACAATATAACAGGATTAATGTGGAGGAATGTGAATTATTATATACACACTATGACTGATTGCAACTTTCAGTACATTCAGAAGAGAAATCTGCATCTGCAAACACATAAAAGTACAGACATAAGTCAGTATTCATTAACACATTTAGTATTTCTAAAAAGGTAAATAATCAAATGTAGAAATCAAACTTATTCCATATTTTTCCACATCAACAAATCTCAGGTGTAGATGCACATTTTTAATAACTGCTCACTGTAGTTTTTTTGTCAAACCAACAAGGGGAAATGGTATCCTGGAAATCCAGACCCAAATCAGAAAGATTACGGGTCTGGCAATGAGTAATGAAAATGGCCCAACTCGAGGGGCGGCACCAAGCATGCATTTGAAAATCTCACTGCACGCAATTGGATAACACTACGACCAATCACAACAACACACGGGGTGACGTATCCAGAGCCCCATACGCTTGGAGCTAACGGTAGGTTTCCACACAGCGAAATGTCGCTTCGCTCTTATTGAGGTTGAATGGAGACGATATTCGCCCTGATTGGGCGAGATGAGAGCGAATCGCCGAGGCAAACAAAACAAAGTTGACGAAAGTTTAACTTTATTCAAATGAGGACCACTCGAGAACCAATCCTGGTCCGCGTGTTTGTGTTTGGAGGCGGGAGTTACAAAAAAAGTCTGACCAAGATAGCGGAGGTTATCAGCGCTGTATCATGAAAATTTGTATGTGATTAAAATGTTTCTGCACGAACACTGGTACTAGTATCAACACAAATTGTGATTTATATGACACACGAACTTAGTCAGGGCTCATACACCACTAAATAGACTGTATATGTTAGTTTAAACACTTGAACTTTTCAGCTAGCCGACAGGCTAATCGCTAGCATGTTCGGACATTGGATTTCATTGTAATCCTAGCCAGGCAGCTAGCTAGGCTACTTATGCATTTGTTTGATTACGTTTTGTTGGCGAACATTGACGCTTGTATCAACACAGATTTCACAAGCTACAATAGCAACAATAGCTTGCTAGCAAACTACCTGCTAGCTACCTATGCTACCTAGCTTCAACCCTTTCTGCTAGCTGCCTAGCACCTGGTGTTCTGTTGCGGTCTGGCGTGTAGTTTTCGCGACCACGCCCCCGAGGCAGTATTTCACTTGCCAAAATTTACTTGGTGTTTCGCTATGTGGAACCCTACCGTAACTGGTAGATTAGACTCTTAGCTACCAGAGGAGCTAACTGGTAGATTAATCTCTTAGCTACCAGAGGAGCTAACTGGTAGATTAGACTCTTAGCTACCAGAGGAGCTAACTGGTAGATTAAACTCTTAGCTACCAGAGGAGCTAACTGGTAGATTAAACTCTTAGCTACCAGAGGAGCTAACTGGTAGATTAAACTCTTAGCTACCAGAGGAGCTAACTGGTAGATTAATCTCTTAGCTACCAGAGGAGCTAACTGGTAGATTAGACTCTTAGCTACCAGAGGAGCTAACTGGTAGATTAGACTCTTAGCTACCAGAGGAGCTAACTGGTAGATTAAACTCTTAGCTACCAGAGGAGCTAACTGGTAGATTAGACTCTTAGCTACCAGAGGAGCTAACTGGTAGATTAAACTCTTAGCTACATCTGTAACCATCTTGCAATGTCTACTAATGACTTGGACATCGCAGCGCTGTCGTCATCTGTGTAGCTCGCCTCTGGCCCACCTATATCAGATACACCAATGTGATTGGTGCAACTCGGCTATAAGGGCATAGTTAATGAGCATCATTACTGAATGCCAGAGTGACTCGCTGAGAAAATTACAATTGTGCTCTCGCAAGAAGTCTGGATTTCCAGGGTAAGGAAATAGTGCATTTGTCGGGGACTATTTTCAGCGGTGGATGAATACACATTTGGTGCTCTATACCAGTGGTTCTCAGACTAAGATCATTTCTGGGGGTTGGGGAGGGAAAACTGAAATAACATATTCTAGACTGGTGAATGTTTTTCTTACATTACAGTGTGAGTTTGGTACATTTAATGTGTTCTACTCAGAGTTATATCATAGTGGGGGGGTCTGGGTGTCCTCCCCCAGGGACATTTTGAGTGTCAAAGACTTCATTTCCTGCATTCTGATACACTTTTATGCACCAATATACGGTGGAAATACCTTTATTTAGCTTATGTGAATTAGAAAAACACAGATGACAATTCAAAATATATCAAAAATATAAAGGAAAAGTAAGTTGTTGCGTGTCATTGGGCATTTTTAAGTGGGTATAAGGAAATCCTGGAGCTTTCTTAGTGGGTATACTGCGTATATCTGCGTATCACGTAGACTACACCACTAGTTTTTAGAGACAAACCTGTTCTTCCAGTGCACGCAACGGGCGCATAGTTACAGAAACTCAGCGGTGCACGACCACGCGCCGAGACAGCTTGCGGAGCCTTTCGCGCTGGAAACGACAGCCGTGGTGACGTCACTTCATGGCTCGCGCACCTCACGCCGGGAACACCATAAATTAAGCTTTACCAGGACATTTGGCGCTCTTATACTTCCTCACCTTACTTCTTGCTCTGCTCCCGTCAGAACTACTGCGGCCACTAGAGGGCGCCACCGCTAGAAACCTAAATGTAGGTCAGAAAGATGCTGGAACTAACGACTTGTGGGGGCGTTTTTCAAGGGACGACAGTCTCGGCTCTTAACAACAATGGAGCTCTTATTTGAACGACTTCTTTGTAGGACCAAAAAAATAATTAGTTCGTTTTTGGTTAGGAGCTGCACGTGAGATTTGTTGAGAAAAATATAGAATATCACCGGATTTATCCCAACGATTTGTTAATTGTTGTTTGCCTAATTTGGTTTAGCGAAAAGTAAATCATCGTGTTGTTAATTATCTCTCACGCAGACAGTGTCGATTATAAAAACTCTCTCAGATTATATAAATGTACATGCTGTAATACCTTTTCACCTGAAAACTTACATAAACTGACAAGAACAAGCTCTCGTTTATCCGGTCGAACTAACAAACGTTCTGTAAAACCACATCTGTAATGGGTCAAAATATCTACTAATCACAGTAAATCCTAATTCATTCATCATTATTACAACAAAGCCAACGCCGTCCTCGTGTTGTTTCGGGTATTTTGAGGAGGTTTTAACCACTTTAGCAAGAGTTTAAAGTCTGTAGTTAACAGCGCTGGGCATCGGGACTTTAAATTAACACCCGCCAACCCGCCAAAAATGGGTAAAAGTGAACTTTGGCGGAAACATTGTTAAGTTACTAACCAATTTGGCCGCTGATGAATGAAGCAAATAACTCTGCGTTTGTTTGAATCGGAAAAGCTGCAAAAAATGTTTCCAGATTGGTCTGTTTTCTCCCAAGAAATTTGTGCGTTGTTGTCTTTGTTTGGGCAGCACTGCTTGTAGTTCTAATCCTACACATCCCATGAACACTTTGTTTGTAACGTTTCGTATAAGTGGTGGATATGTGCCTAGCGTGCGGTATCGATCATGAACTCAACGGCGAAAAACAAACCAGAGGAGCTAAGATTAAAGTAAAGTTCGTTAGGGAACAAACTGAATCAAACGTATATGTGGCTAGTGAAAAGTCTGATTGGCTAGTAACTTTAAAAACACTGTACTAGCCGTGTTGGTCGGGGATTAAAAAAGTTATTTACAGCCCTGGTAGCAACCACTTAAGCAGGAGTTTAAAGTCTGTATTTAACAGAGCTGGGTATCGCTAGCCGATACATTTAGGGTGTTCGTTAGCCAAGTGGCTAACAGCCAGAATTGGAAATAAATACTTAATTTCTGATCATTTTGAGCTGGTTAATCGTGTGTGCAGTCACTTCATTACACTCTCAATTGAGCCTGGGCCCGATCTGAAGTGTTTGCAAAGAAAAACAAAGAAATTCCATCCTTTAAACACCAAAAATCTGCAACCCCCCCCCCCCAAAAAAAAAAAAACTACGACACAATGTCACGTTAATTACCGACACACAAACACAGAAATGGAGTCGTGATTGCGAG
>CM042316.1:41353352-41363352 GCA_023566125.1 Zingel zingel | reverse complement strand
GTTTTGAGATTGTTGCGGCCCGAAATGCCTGATTTCGAGGGAGCATTTGTAAAGAATTGCGATAAAAGTTGCAATGTCTTCTGGGTTTGTTGCAGTGAAGTTGCGGGAGACGGTGAAAGTTGAGATTTTTTTTTTTTATAGTTCTTTAAAAATAAAAAGGAAACTGGTTTTGGGGGGAATGAAATGACTCTGGGCTGAGATGTCCCAGGAACCAGGACGCTGCAGATGTTGGTAGAATATGAAGATGGCTGGTGGGTTTAAGACACAAAATAATAATGTATTGAATCAATCAAATTTGAACATATCTGTCAGTGGCTTGTTGATCTTTACATTGTTAGTTCATTTCCTATGCTGGCCTGGGACACACACACACACTAACCTGGCCTGGGACACACACACACACACACACACACACACACACACACACACACACACACAGAGACACACACACACACACACACACACAGAGACACACACACACACACACACACACACACACACACACACACACACACACACACACACACACACACACACACACACACTAACTTGGCCTGGGACACACACACACACACACTAACCTGGCCTGGGACACACACACACACTAACCTGGCCTGGGACACATTCATACGGTTTGATAAGTACTGACTTTAACTTATCATTGCACTTACAATAACGAGCGTAGCTGTCCTCAATTTAGGTCATCGTGTCGTCTCGTCTCCTTTTTCTCCTGCATCCACCGTGTGTGTGTGTGTGTGTGTGTGTGTGTGTGTGTGTGTGTGTGTGTAACTGTCAGTCGCGGGGGGTACGGAGCAGTAGCCCCGCCCGCTGCAGAGAGCCGACAGCCAGGATGGAAACGGCAGCAACTTTTAAATGGTTAAAGTCTACGTTAATGATAAAATGACGGACGGTCTGAAATGTTCTGCACGGTCTTTCGCTGTACGTTCTGTTGGTAGATGGGTCCCACACACGTCTCGTCTTTATATCAAAAACAAGGAAAGATCAACCCGTTCTCACTCCCGATTGGTCATTGGCTCTCAGAGTGCACGTGGGACTACTGTGATTGGTTGAAGTCGCGGGAAACTTCAGGTTATTGGTCAAATGTGTGGGAAAGTTGCGGTGATTGGTCAAAATTGCGAGTCACACCAAATTCGCGGTGATTGGTTGAATTCGTGTGAATTGGCGCGATCGCGACCACGAAATCCTGGAGGAACTGATTATGATCGTGATCCACGTGCGGCCACCTGTACTCCTGCCTGCCGTAGGATCCGTCCGGTGTCCTCCCTCTGAAGGCCGTCCTGCTGCCGCCCCCTGCAGAGTAGTCCTCGTAGTCAGGGAAGGAGTCGGTACTGTAGGGGGGGAGGTACGGAGGACCTGAGGAGACAGGAGACAGGAGAGGAGACAGGACAGGAGACAGGAGAGGAGACAGGACAGGAGACAGGAGAGGAGACAGAACAGGAGACAGGACAGGAGACAGGAGGAGAGACAGGAGAGGAGACAGGAGAGGAGACAGGACAGGAGACAGGAGGAGAGACAGGAGAGGAGACAGGAGAGGAGACAGGAGAGGAGATAGGAGACAGGAGAGGAGACAGGAGAGGAGTAAGGAGAGGAGAGGAGACAGGAGAGGAGACAGGAGACAGGAGAGGAGACAGGAGAGGAGACAGGAGAGGAGAGGAGACAGGACAGGAGACAGGAGAGGAGACAGGACAGGAGACAGGAGGAGAGACAGGACAGGAGACAGGAGGAGAGACAGGAGAGGAGACAGGAGAGGAGACAGGAGACAGGAGGGGAGACAGGAGAGGAGATAGGAGACAGGAGAAGAGACAGGAGAGGAGTAAGGAGAGGAGAGGAGACAGGAGAGGAGACAGGAGACAGGAGAGGAGACAGGACAGGAGACAGGAGAGGAGAGGAGACAGGACAGGAGACATGAGAGGAGACAGGACAGGAGACAGGAGGAGAGACAGGACAGGAGACAGGAGGAGAGACAGGAGAGGAGACAGGAGAGGAGACAGGAGACAGGAGGGGAGACAGGAGAGGAGACAGGAGAGGAGATAGGAGACAGGAGAGGAGACAGGAGAGGAGTAAGGAGAGGAGAGGAGACAGGAGAGGAGACAGGAGACAGGAGAGGAGACAGGACAGGAGACAGGAGAGGAGACAGGACAGGAGACAGGAGGAGAGACAGGAGAGGAGACAGGAGAGGAGACAGGACAGGAGACAGGAGGAGAGACAGGAGAGGAGACAGGAGAGGAGACAGGAGAGGAGATAGGAGACAGGAGAGGAGACAGGAGAGGAGTAAGGAGAGGAGAGGAGACAGGAGAGGAGACAGGAGACAGGAGAGGAGAGGAGACCGGAGAGGAGACAGGAGAGGAGAGGAGACAGGACAGGAGACAGGAGAGGAGACAGGACAGGAGACAGGAGGAGAGACAGGACAGGAGACAGGAGGAGAGACAGGAGAGGAGACAGGAGAGGAGACAGGAGACAGGAGGGGAGACAGGAGAGGAGATAGGAGACAGGAGAGGAGACAGGAGAGGAGTAAGGAGAGGAGAGGAGACAGGAGAGGAGACAGGAGACAGGAGAGGAGACAGGACAGGAGACAGGAGAGGAGAGGAGACAGGACAGGAGACAGGAGAGGAGACAGGACAGGAGACAGGAGAGGAGACAGGACAGGAGACAGGAGGAGAGACAGGACAGGAGACAGGAGGAGAGACAGGAGAGGAGACAGGAGAGGAGACAGGAGACAGGAGGGGAGACAGGAGAGGAGACAGGACAGGAGATAGGAGACAGGAGAGGAGACAGGAGAGGAGTAAGGAGAGGAGAGGAGACAGGAGAGGAGACAGGAGACAGGAGAGGAGACAGGAGAGGAGTAAGGAGAGGAGAGGAGACAGGAGAGGAGTAAGGAGAGGAGAGGAGACAGGAGAGGAGACAGGAGAGGAGTAAGGAGAGGAGAGGAGACAGGAGAGGAGTAAGGAGAGGAGAGGAGACAGGAGAGGAGAACAAAACATTTGAGATAAAAAAAGTAATCCCTAAATAAATAAACAAACTCAAAACCACAAACTTTAATGGGATTTATAAATACATTAGAGAATAAAGAAGAAAGACAGTCATAACGAATAATAATAATAATAATAATAATAAGTATAAATAATTGGAGGTTTAATATTTCAGGACTCACCCGCTCCCCCGCGGACTCGTCCTGGTCTCACTCCGGTTTCTCCTCCGGAGAGAGAAGACGCAGGGAGGAAGGAGCTGCAGAGAGACGCATAGCCCTCTGCAGACACACACACACACACACACACACACACACACACACACACACACACACACACACACACACACACACACACACACACACACACACACACACACACACACACACACACACATGCAGAGACAGACACACACATACACACACACACGTACAGAGACAGACACACACACACACACACACACACACACACACAGAGACAGACACACACACACACACACACACACACATACAGACACACACACACGTACAGAGACAGACACACACACACACACACACATACATACAGAGACAGACACACACACACACACACACACACACACACATACAGAGACAGACACACACACACACACACACACATACATACAGAGACAGACACACACACACACACACACACACACACACACACACACACATATACAGAGACACACACACACACACACAGACAGACATACAGACACACAGACACACAGAGACACACACACACACACACAGACAGACACACACACACACACACACACACACACACACACACACACACAATGTTACCCATCTGAATACATAACACACAATAACCAACACATTACCCTTTAATACTCTAACGCTTTACGGCGGGGAACTGAAGCCGTCATCTCTGCTTTCTTCAAAGCCACCAGACTCCTTGGACAAAAACAGGCATTGTATCTCGCCGAACACGGCAGTTGCTGCTCTACCGCTGCCTCCATCTCTTAGTTAGTTAATGTTATTGTGTAACTTTGGTGTTCTGACGGGTAAGTTCAGATTCACCAAAGTGACCCAAAAACACAAACTAACTAAGCGATGAAGGCAGCGGTAGAGCAGCAACTCCCGTTTTCTGTGAGGTAAAATTACTGATTTTGTCAAAGGAGTCTGGTGGCTAAATCCATGTGTTACATGATTTAGACTTAATGAGAGAAAATGAATTCCCTTCAGCTTGTTGTTGTCAAATTCCAAAAATAAATGATATTTCTCCCTTACATCGGTGTCTTTGTCGGGTTAATGTCTTTATTAAGGACACCGTTGAACAAACACATACTGCAGAGTTTTAAACTGGGGGAATCTCTCTGCAACACCACTGAAACCAGTAAAGAAGTCTTTCCTGTTACTCTTTCATAGTCACTCATTCCATCGTTTAATGTGCATCAAATATTATTTTATATCCTATCTACTTGGACAAAACCAGCTGTATTTGTAAGTTGATCCTCTTTAAAAGAGGGAGGATCTGGGATCACTTGGTTATAGGACTTTTTTTTCGGGTTGAATGGTGGTCGTCGGGGAGCTCTATAGAGAGACCTGTGGGGGGGGGGGGGGGGCTCTATAGAGAAACCTGTAGGGGAGCTCTATAGAGAGACCTGTAGGGGGGGGGGGGGGGGGCTCTATAGAGAGACCTGTAGGGGGAGCTCTATAGAGAGACCTGTAGGGGGGCGGGGCTATAGAGAGTCCTGTAGGGGGGGGGCTCTATAGAGAGACCTGTAGGGGGGGGGGGCTCTATAGAGAAACCTGTAGGGGGGGGGGCTCTATAGAGAAACCTGTAGGGGAGCTCTATAGAGAGACCTGTAGGGGGGAGCTCTATAGAGAAACCTGTAGGGGGGGGGGGCTATAGAGAGACCTGTAGGGGGCGGGGCTATAGAGAGACCTGTAGGGGGGGGGGAGCTCTATAGAGAGACCTGTAGGGGGCGGGGCTATAGAGTCCTGTAGGGGGGGAGCTCTATAGAGAGACCTGTAGGGGGGCTCTATAGAGAAACCTGTAGGGGGGGGGGCTCTATAGAGAGACCTGTAGGGGGGGCTCTGTAGAGAGACCTGTAGGGGGAGCTCTATAGAGAGACCTGTAGGGGGCGGGGCTCTATAGAGAGTCCTGTAGGGGGGGAGCTCTATAGAGAGACCTGTAGGGGAGCTCTATAGAGAAACCTGTAGGGGGGGGGCTCTATAGAGAGACCTGTAGGGGGGGGGGGCTCTATAGAGAGACCTGTAGGGGGGGCTCTGTAGAGAGACCTGTAGGGGGAGCTCTATAGAGAGACCTGTAGGGGGCGGGGCTATAGAGAGTCCTGTAGGGGGGAGCTCTATAGAGAGACCTGTAGGGGAGCTCTATAGAGAGACCTGTAGGGGGCTCTATAGAGAAACCTGTAGGGGGGGGGGCTCTATAGAGAGACCTGTAGGGGGAGCTCTATAGAGAAACCTGTAGGGGGGGCTCTGTAGAGAGACCTGTAGGGGGAGCTATATAGAGAGACCTGTAGGGGGGCTCTATAGAGAAACCTGTAGGGGGGGCTCTATAGAGAGACCTGTAGGGGGAGCTCTATAGAGAAACCTGTAGGGGGAGCTCTGTAGAGAGACCTGTAGGGGGGGGCTATATAGAGAGAGACCTGTAGGGGGAGCTCTGTATAGAGACCTGTAGGGGGGGCTATATAGAGAGACCTGTAGGGGGAGCTCTATAGAGAGACCTGTAGGGGGGCCTATATAGAGAGACCTGTAGGGGGAGCTCTGTAGAGAGACCTGTAGGGGGAGCTCTATTGAGAGACCTGTAGGGGGGGCTATATAGAGAGACCTTTAGGGGGGGCTCTATAGAGAGACCTGTAGGGGGGCTCTATAAAGAATATAGAATAGTGCTGTCACTACCCGATGTGAGTCGAGTGCAGATGTGAGTTGCGCATGCTCAGATTTAAACGGTTTTCGGCATAACGTGCCATACTGAAATTTGTGAAATGCATAAAATAATAAACTTTTCTCATTACAAACAAGAACAGAAGACAGAAATCATTTCAAAAATGGTTTAGCTAGCTATGATTGTTTGATTGCTAACGTTAGCTCAAAACGCCATTCAAGTGAATGCCTTCGTTGTGTTTGATTGCTAACTTGTAGCTAGCAGTCATTTCAAAAACATTGTAGCTATCTATGATTGTTTTATTGCTAACATTAGCTCAAAACACCGTTAGCATCTCGTAGGCTACTTGTCGCAAAGTGACGCATGTGCGACTCGCATGTGCGACTCGCATGTGCGACTCGCATGTGCGACTCGCATCTGCACTCGACTCACATCGGGTAGTGACAGCGCCTCTTTGAGCCGTCTGAATCAGTGTCTGAAACACGTTGTTGGTGTTGTTGGTGCAGTGAGGTGTTTACCGGAGTCGGTGGGGGGGCAGAGGGCACACTCCATCCCCCAGCCCTCTCCGTACAGACAGCAGCAGTCCGTGTACGTAACCTGAGCTCCGAGCAGAGGGCTCTGACACACCAGGTCTGCGGTGACTTGCTGCCAGCACAAAGACAGGTTCTCATCTGGAAGGACAGACAGGAACACAGCTGGGTTACTTTTTAGAAATTCTGCCGATGTCCCTCATTTCGGCCGGATGTCCGTCCCCTTCCTCTTCCATTGTGTTGGCGTTCTAACCTCCGGTGGATTTCGGAGGACTACGGTTAACTGCTCCTCAGATCTCTGCAGGGTAAATCCAGACAGCTAGCTAGACTATCTGTCCAATCTGATTTTCAATGTTATTTTTATGCTTTTCAGATGTTTTTAGGGCTTTATTTGTCTTTATTGGCCTTTATTTTCAAAAACATTTAGGCTTTTCCAAAGTTTTTGATGTTTAAGTGGCTTTTTCCAACATATTAGTAACTTTTTTTCAATATATTTGATCCTCTTTTGGCAATTTAGTCACATTTTTTCAACATTTGTAGAAGAATACGGATAACTCAGGTCAGTAACAGTGTGGTCTATATCGACAACGTGTCACTTGCGGGATTGTTCAGGTGTCGCCTGACATTCAGCCGATGTCCCTCTTTTTCGGCCGGATGTCCGTCCCCGTCCTCTGTCTCTGTGTTGGCGTTCTAACCTCCGGCTGATGTGTGAGGACTATGGTTAACTGCTCCTCAGATCTCTGCAGGGTGAATCCAGACAGCTAGCTAGACTATCTGTCCAATCTGAGTTCTCTGTTGCACGACTCAAACTACTTTTGAACGTCCACATGTTCCACCAAAACAAGTTCCTTCCTGAGACTATTTAGCAGAGGCACCGTGGCTCCGTCCGGTGCTCAGGGCCGCCCAAGATGACTGTGATTTGTTTAAAGAAATGCCAAAGCGAGACTTATGTGCCGGATTCTTTTTAGACAAGACACAGTAATAGGACTTGGTTTGTCTGGTTTTCTAAACTCTATAGTCCCTTTCTGATCCAATAGTTTTAAACTTCAACAGAGTACCCGCCTTCAAGGAAGTTAACACTCGTCAATGGAGAGAAGCCAGACAATGACCAATGAAATGGACCAGTCAATGGAGAGGGGCTAGACTCTCTGGACTAATGAAATGGACCAGAGTCTGGTAGGACCAGGCTAGTGGACCAGAGTCTGGTAGGACCAGGCTAATGGACCAGAGTCTGGTAGGACCAGGCTAGTGTACCAGAGTCTGGTAGGACCAGGTTAATGGACCAGAGTCTGGTAGGACCAGGCTAGTGTACCAGAGTCTGGTAGGACCAGGCTAGTGTACCAGAGTCTGGTAAGACCAGGCTAGTGGACCAGAGTCTGGTAGGACCAGGCTAATGGACCAGAGTCTGGTAGGACCAGGCTAGTGGACCAGAGTCTGGTAGGACCAAGCTAATGTACCAGAGTCTGGTAGGACCAGGCTAGTGGACCAGAGTCTGGTAGGACCAAGCTAATGTACCAGAGTCTGGTAGGACCAGGCTAGTGGACCAGAGTCTGGTAGGACCAGGCTAATGGACCAGAGTCTGGTAGGACCAGGCTAGTGGACCAGAGTCTGGTAGGACCAAGCTAATGTACCAGAGTCTGGTAGGACCAGGCTAGTGGACCAGAGTCTGGTAGGACCAAGCTAATGTACCAGAGTCTGGTAGGACCAGGCTAGTGGACCAGAGTCTGGTAGGACCAGGCTAATGGACCAGAGTCTGGTAGGACCAGGCTAGTGGACCAGAGTCTGGTAGGACCAGGCTAGTGGACCAGAGTCTGGTAGGACCAAGCTAATGTACCAGAGTCTGGTAGGACCAGGCTAGTGGACCAGAGTCTGGTAGGACCAGGCTAATGGACCAGAGTCTGGTAGGACCAGGCTAATGGACCAGAGTCTGGTAGGACCAGGCTAATGGACCAGAGTCTGGTAGGACCAGGCTAGTGTACCAGAGTCTGGTAAGACCAGGCTAATGGACCAGAGTCTGGTAGGACCAGGCTAATGGACCAGAGTCTGGTAGGACCAGGCTAATGGACCAGAGTCTGGTAGGACCAGGCTAGTGGACCAGAGTCTGGTAGGACCAAGCTAATGTACCAGAGTCTGGTAGGACCAGGCTAATGGACCAGAGTCTGGTAGGACCAGGCTAGTGTACATACAAGTAAAGAGAATAGAGAGTAAAATGTGTTTCCAGTATTGCACGGACAGAGGATGACGACGAGGTACTTACCCACGGTGAGGTGGGACGAGTTGACACAGTTGCGTTGCGTGTCGTCCAGCACCAGAGGAGACGGACAGCGGCAGTAGTAGGAACCCACCGTGTTCACACACTGTCCTCCCACACAACTCTCCTCCTCACACTCATTATGGTCTGAGACAGACAGGCAGGGAGAGAGACAGGCAGGGAGGGAGAGAGACAGGGAAGGACACACACAGGGAGGGAAAGAGATAGAGAAGAGACAGACAGGGAGGGAGACAGGCAGACAGACAGGGAGGAGAGAGAGAGAGAGAGAGAGAGAGAGAGAGAGAGAGAGAGAGAGACAGGGAGGGAGGGAGACGGACAGACAGACAGACATGAGGACAGAGGTGAATTCAGAGCAAATAAATTCAATGTGTGTGTGTGTGTGTGTGTGTGTGTGTGTGTGTGTGCCTGTGTGTGTGTCTCTATGTGTGTGTGTGTGTGTGTGTGTGTGTGTGTGTGTGTGCCTGTGTGTGTGTCTCTATGTGTGTGTGTGTGTGTGTGTGTGTGTGCCTGTGTGTGTGTCTCTATGTGTGTGTGTGTGCCTGTGTGTGTGTCTCTGTGTGTGTGTGTGTGTGTGTGCCTGTGTGTGTGTCTCTATGTGTGTGTGTGTGTGTGTCTCTATGTGTGTGTGTGTGTGTGTGTGTGTGTGTGCCTGTGTGTGTGTCTCTATGTGTGTGTGTGTGCCTGTGTGTGTGTCTCTGTGTGTGTGTGTGTGTGTGTGCCTGTGTGTGTGTCTCTATGTGTGTGTGTGTGTGCCTGTGTGTGTGTCTCTATGTGTGTGTGTGTGTGTGTGTGTGTGTGTGTGCGTACCGACACACTCCAGCAGCTTGCTATCGTAGATGTATCCGTTGAGGCAGTAGCAGTCGTATCCGGGGATGTTGTTGACACACCCTCCGTTCTTACACACCGCTGGATGGAAACGCTTACACTCGTCCACATCTGGCAGAGAGCAACGGATCTCTATTAATACAACTTATTTTTAAAGGTGAAGCAAACAGTTTCCCTAACTATTAAAATTAGCGTTGGTAATTTTCAAATGCAAAAAGCCCCGAGATCGCCATCGCTACACTCACCAGACTCCATTTAAAAAACAACAATAGTCCCTTCGGTTTGGTTGAAATGAACCCTTAATTCACCCATTTACATGTGGAGATATGTTGGCTCTATACACGCTAAAAGTAGTGATTATTTAAAGTGCCCATATGATGAAAAAAAAATCTCTTTTCCTGGGATTTGGGGGGTTATTTTGTGTCTCTGGTGCTTCCACACGCATACAAACTTTGAAAATAACCATCCATGCTGTTTAGAGTGAGATCTGG
>CM042316.1:41345852-41348352 GCA_023566125.1 Zingel zingel | reverse complement strand
TTTTGTCACTTTTTTCAACAATTTTTGTCACTTTTTCCGACATTTTTGTCACTTTTTTTTTCTAAATTTTTGTCACTTTTTTCCGACATTTTTGTCACTTTTTCGACATTGTTGTCACTTTTTTCAACATTTTTGTCACTTTTTGACATTTTTGTCACATTTTTCAACATTTGTCACTTTTTTTTTTAACATTTTAGTCACTTTGTCCGACATTTTTGTCAGTTTTTTGGAAATTTTTTGTTACTTTTTTCAACATTTTTGTCACCTTTTTTGGAAATTTTTGTTACTTTTTTTTAACATTTTTGTCACTTTTTTGGAATTTTTTGTCACTTTTTTTGGAAATTTTTGTTACTTTTTTTTAACATTTTTGTCACTTTTTTGGAATTTTTTGTCACTTTTTTTGGAAATTTTTGTTACTTTTTTTTAACATTTTTGTCACTTTTTTGGAAAATTTTGTCACCTTTTTTCAACATTTTTGGCACTTTTTTGGACATTTTTCTTACTTTTTTCAACATTTTTGTCACCTTTTTTGGAAATTTTTGTCACCTTTTTTGGAAATTTTTGTTACTTTTTTTAACATTTTTGTCACTTTTTTGGAATTTTTTGTCACTTTTTTTGGAAATTTTTGTTACTTTTTTTTAAACATTTTTGTCACTTTTTTGGAAAATTTTGTCACCTTTTTTCAACATTTTTGGCACTTTTTTGGACATTTTTTCTTACTTTTTTCAACATTTTTGTCACTTTTTTTGAAATTTTTGTTACTTTTTTTAACATTTTTGGCACTTTTTTTGAAATTTTTTCTTACTTTTTTCAACATTTTTGTCACTTTTTTCAACATTGTCGGCACTTTTTTGGCAATTTTTTCTTACTTTTTTCAACATTTTTGTCACTTTTTTGGAAATTTTTGTCACTTTTCTGACATTTTTGTCACTTTTTTGGAAATTTTTGTCACTTTTTTCAAACATTTTTGCCACTTTTTTGGAAATTTTTGTCACTGTCCAACATATTTGTCATTTTTTGCAAAATTTTTGTCACTTTTTTCAACAATTTTGTCACTTTTTTCAACAATTTTTGTCACTTTTTCCGACATTTTTGTCACTTTTTTTCTAAATTTTTGTCACTTTTTTCCGACATTTTTGTCACTTTTTCGACATTGTTGTCACTTTTTTCAACATTTTTGTCACTTTTTGACATTTTTGTCACATTTTTCAACATTTGTCACTTTTTTTTTTAACATTTTAGTCACTTTGTCCGACATTTTTGTCAGTTTTTTGGAAATTTTTTGTTACTTTTTTCAACATTTTTGTCACCTTTTTTGGAAATTTGTTACTTTTTTTTAACATTTTTGTCACTTTTTTGGAATTTTTTGTCACTTTTTTTGGAAATTTTTGTCACTTTTTTTGGAAATTTTTGTTACTTTTTTTAACATTTTTGTCACTTTTTTGGAAAATTTTGTCACCTTTTTTCAACATTTTTGTCACTTTTTTGGAAATTTTTGATACTTTTTTCAACATTTTTCTCACTTTTTTCAACATTTTTGTCACTTTTTTGGAAATTTTTGTCACTTTTTTCAACAATTTTGGCACTTTTTTTGGCAATTTTTGTCACTTTTTTCCGACATTTTTGTCACTTTTTCGACATTGTTGTCACTTTTTTCAACATTTTTGTCACTTTTTGACATTTTTGTCACATTTTTCAACATTTGTCACTTTTTTTTTTAACATTTTAGTCACTTTGTCCGACATTTTTGTCAGTTTCTTGGAAATTTTTGTCACCTTTTTTCAACATTTTTGGCACTTTTTTGGAAATTTTTTCTTACTTTTTTCAACATTTTTGTCACTTTTTTGGAAATTTTTGTTACCTTTTTTAACATTTTTGGCACTTTTTTTGAAATTTTTTCTTACTTTTTCAACATTTTTGTCACCTTTTTTCAACATTTTTGTCACTTTTTTGGAATTTTTTCTTACTTTTTTCAACATTTTTGTCACTTTTTGGAAATTTTTGTTACTTTTTTTTAACATTTTTGGCACTTTTTTTGAAATTTTTTCTTACTTTTTTCAACATTTTTGTCACCTTTTTTCAACATTTTTGTCACTTTTTTGGAAATTTTTGTTACTTTTTTTAACATTTTTGTCACTTTTTTGGAAATTTTTGTCACTTTTTTCAACAATTTTGGCACTTTTTTGGAAATTTTTTCTTACTTTTTTCAACATTTTTGTCACCTTTTTTGGAAATTTTTGTTACTTTTTTTAACATTTTTGTCACTTTTTTGGAATTTTTTGTCACTTTTTTTGGAAATTTTTGTTACTTTTTTTAACATTTTTGTCACTTTTTTGGAAAATTTTGTCACCTTTTTTCAACATTTTTGTCACTTTTTTGGAAATTTTTGATACTTTTTTTAACATTTTTGGCACTTTTTTGGAAATTTTTTCTTACTTTTTTCAACATTTTTGTCACTTTTTTCAACATTTTTGTCACCTTTTTTCAACATTTTTGTCAC
>CM042316.1:41311750-41329250 GCA_023566125.1 Zingel zingel | reverse complement strand
TTTCTGCCGGCTGATCGGGCCGGGACACAGAGGAGGAGCGACTGCCTGCTGAGGGAGAGAGAACCAATCAGACTGCTTTCGGGAAGTAACGTGTTGTGACGGACAGCGTCAGTTCGCTTCCACAGCCTCTGTTACCTTAGTCTGGATCAACGAAAGTACATTTCCAGGATAAAGCCTGACATCCGGGGTGTGGATCACTGCCGGATGTCAGGCTTTATCCCTCAGCTTCCTTTCGCTCTCCGTGTGTTTCCGTTCTCAAACTCCGTTCTCTTCGGGAAACGACAACAAAGTCCGAGCTAGCGAGCTACACGCTGAAAATGTCAAGTTTTGAAGAACATTTGGATGGTACAACAAGGCAGGTCTGCTTAGTTCTTCAAAGGTGCTCTAAGCAATGTCACACGTTTTTTTAGGCTACAACATTTCTTGTCACATACAGCAAACATCTCACTATCTGCTAGCTGCCTGTCCCCTGAACACACTGTAAAAAATATCACACTATCCGCTAGCTGCCTATCCCCTGAACACACTGTAAAAAATATCACACTATCCGCTAGCTGCCTGTCTCCTGAACACACTGTAAAAAACATCTCACTATCCGCTAGCTGCCTGTCCCCTGAACACACTGTAAAAAATATCACACTATCTGCTAGTTGCCTGTCCCCTGAACAGACTGTAAAAAACATCTCCTCACTATCTGCTAGCTGCCTGTCCCCTGAACACACTGTAAAAAATATCACACTATCCGCTAGCTGCCTGTCCCCTGAACACACTGTAAAAAATATCACACTATCCGCTAGCTGCCTGTCCCCTGAACACACTGTAAAAAACATCTCACTATCCGCTAGCTGCCTGTCCCCTGAACACACTGTAAAAAATATCACACTATCCGCTAGCTGCCTATCCCCTGAACACACTGTAAAAAATATCACACTATCCGCTAGCTGCCTGTCTCCTGAACACACTGTAAAAAACATCTCACTATCCGCTAGCTGCCTGTCCCCTGAACACACTGTAAAAAATATCACACTATCTGCTAGCTGCCTGTCCCCTGAACAGACTGTAAAAAACATCTCCTCACTATCTGCTAGCTGCCTGTCCCCTGAACACACTGTAAAAAATATCACACTATCCGCTAGCTGCCTGTCCCCTGAACACACTGTAAAAAATATCACACTATCCGCTAGCTGCCTGTCCCCTGAACACACTGTAAAAAATATCACACTATCCGCTAGCTGCTTGTCCCCTGAACACACTGTAAAAAATATCACACTATCCGCTAGCTGCCTGTCCCCTGAACACACTGTAAAAAAATATCACACTATCCGCTAACTGCGTGTCCCCTGAACACACTGTAAAAAATATCACACTATCTGCTAGCTGCCTGTCCCCTGAACACACTGTAAAAAAAACGCGGTCTCTGTAGACAGCCCAGGGTCCTGCACCACCAAACATAACAAACAGTGTTCCAGCCAATAACCGACAAGAAGGATTTGGGGGTGGGGGTTGGGGGGTTAGTGCTCGGAAGCACGGAAGAGGAGGGAGAGGAAAGCTAGACTTTGTTTTGTTTGAAAATACTTCGAACGTCAACAAGAAGTAACGTCACCCAACAGCACTTAGAGCACCTTTCAGGGAATGATTGTAAATATTTACAAAGAATATGTTGAGGTCATTTCCTCTCTAACTGGGACGTTTTGGGACTGATTGGTGGGATTGCTGTGGACCAATGAGGTGTGACCATGTATCAGCTAATTTAAATATCTCAGGTTACTGGGTTGGGTCAACAGTTAACTTCATGTAATATTGTCAAATGTTCCACCAGAACAACTTCCTTCCTGAGACTATTTAACAGAGCCACCGTCGCTGCGTCCGGAGCTCAGCACCGCAAAAGACCGCTGTGATTGGTTTAAAGAAATGTGAACAACCCATAGAGCCTTCTTCTCATATCCCAGAATGCATCTGTGGTGTAGCCAGACCTTCCTCCACAGCGCTGTGGAGATAGAGCTTGAAATCAAAGACTGCCGTTACCTTGACTCGCGGTGGCTGGAGGCTGGGGTTTTGGTTGCGTTGTGATCGACGGGGCAGGGTCGGGCCGGTTCTGTAGGGGCCCGGCTCTGCCTGGAGTCTGGGACTTGTCCTGGGTGGCTGAGGTGCCGGAGCCGCCGGCCTGCACTGGCCTCGGGGACGGGGAGACGCCTGGCCGGGGCTGGGGTTGAGGCTGGGGTGGACTGGGTCTGATGTGGGTTCTGCTGGTACCAGCTGATCCTCCGCTGGATCCGACACCTGAAGCAGAACTCGCTCCCATTGCTGTGGCTCCAGAGGAAGAGGGTATCTGCTGAGACCTGGACCCAGAACCTGGACCTGACAGGGGGGGACAGGTGGACAAAAAGATAGATGGAAGCAGTGATGTTGATTGGTACACGTCCTGCGATTCTGACGCATTCAAATCCGAAAGGACGCGTTAAACTCACAATCGACGCACCCTATTTCCCCCCCCGATAATGTGACACTGTGAACCTCAAGGGGCCCTATTTTAACGATCAGAACGCACGGCGTGAAGCGCCTGGCGCAGGTGCGTTTAGGGCGTGTCCAAATCCACTTTTCCTAGTTTGACGGCGGAGAAAATGGTCCGTGCGCCGGGCGCATGGTTCAAAAGGGTTGTACTTAGTGTCTATGCGTTCCCCCAGCCTGCCTCTGGTCCCCCAGTGGCTAGAAATGGTGATAGGTGTAAACCGAGCCCTGGGTATCCTGCTCTGCCTTTGAGGAAATGAAAGCTCAGATGGGCCGATCTGGAATCTTCCCTTTATGATGTCATAAGGGGAAAGGTTACCTCCCCTTTCTCTGCTTTGCCCGCCCAGAGAATTTGGCCCACCCATGAGAGAGAGAGAGACATCATGGCTTTCAAACAAGCAAAGTGGCAGTTGGTCAAGGCCACACCCCCACCCTCCACCTTGCCCCCCCCCCTCTCGCCTCCTCAATAGCATTTAAAGCTACAGACACAGAAATGGCACATCCTAAGGAAAGCTCATTGTGGGACTGGCTCTAGTGGCTGGAATTCTGCACCAAGGCTGAATTTAGGGAAAGAGACTTCAGATACAGTATTAGGGGACCACTAAGGTCTACATAAAAGAGACTTCAGATACAGTATTAGGGGACCACTAAGGTCTATATAAAAGAGACTTCAGATACAGTATTAGGGGACCACTAAGGTCTATATAAAAGAGACTTCAGATACACTATTAGGGGACCACTAAGGCCTATATAAAGAGACTTCAGATACACTATTAGGGGACCACTAAGGCCTATATAAAGAGACTTCAGATACAGTATTAGGGGACCACTAAGGTCTATATAAAGAGACTTCAGATACAGTATTAGGGGACCACTAAGGTCTATATAAAGAGACTTCAGATACAGTATTAGGGGACCACTAAGCCTCCAAAAAGCAGCATGTCATAGATCCTTTAAGGGGCAAATGTTGACAAAATTTTGATGATAATGTTCTAACCGCCACAGTTATTTACACTTTGTTTCTAAGAAATAAGCGTGGTTTTTTTCCCTCGTCAGTTTGGTGGATGGCTCAAAAGCACTACAATACCCATGACCCTCAGCTGCTGTTTCCTTGGAGAAGAAGCCAGTCAGAGGTGTGAATCAAAACGCTTCGTTGTTGCAGTCGGGAACAAAACCCGTCAGCATATTTGTCTACAACCGACCCGTAATTCACAGACTTCTTGAACCTCGGACTTTTTATCCCTTGTGTTGTCCTCAGGATCAAATTTGAGCCGTTTTTATATCAGAATTCTGGGTTTCTTTGAACCAAATTGTCCCAAAATAACATGAATGCGTGGATGTACGTTGTATGGAAGCCATGTAACATTTTACAACAACAAATTAATGATTAATTTCATTGAATCGTGGGTGGTTTTTTTTTCCAATTTTATAGCATTTGAAATAAACGGTGATCCACTCAACATCCTCTGATCTTAACTATCTGTCAAAATAACTCACAATTTCTGTTTTTTTTAAACAAAAAAATAGGTATTATGTCATTTAAATTATGTTTACTGACCATGTATTGAAAAAAGCGGGAAAAACGTTGCAAAAATAGTTAATTTGCAATTTTGACCTGGACGGACAACAAGTTCACAGTCTACTGGAAGACAACACCAGTGTAAACAAAGAACCAGATATATTTCTAGCACAGTTGTTAATCGTGAGCTGTCGGTGGTACCCTGGTGATCCTGGTTCCCGTGAGGTACCAGCAGAGCTCCGCGGTTCCCCAGCTGCTCGGCGACTCTCTGGTTGAACTGCAGGGCTGAAGCTGAGTAGTGATAACCGGGCCCGGCCGGACAGATCTCCTTAAAGGCCACTGCAGGAGGAGGAAGGAGACGGAGAGATAAGAGCTCTATTTTAACGCTCTAAGAGCATGGCGTGAGGCGCCTGGTGCAGGTGCGTTTAGGGCGTGTCCAAATCCACTTTTGCTAGTTTGACGGCGGTAAAAAGGGTCCGTGAGCCGGGTGCATGGTTCTAAAGGGTTGGACTTAGTGTCTTCATTAATCAGAGGTGTGTTTTGGGCGTAACATGCAATCAACCAATCAGAGATCATCTCCCATTCCCTTTAAAAGCCAGGCGCGTTTGGACCTTGGAGCATTGCTGTTATGATGGAGGATTTGCACCGTAATATTTTTATTTGTAATCTTCTGCATGTGTGTGTGTGTGTGTGTGTGTGTGTGTGTGTGTGTGTGTGTGCTGCTGTGTGTCCCTGTGTGTGTAACAAGCATAGTGTGCACGTGCTGTGCACGAGCCTAGGAGCATTTTACTAATGCTCTGTTAAAATAACAATGAAATGCTGCGTTATTGACTTTAGACCAGGTTTTTGTTGGTCAATGGTGCCATCACTTCCCGCTGCCTCAAGATAGCAATACGCCCAGAATGCACCTGAACACACCTCCCTGTAAGACCAGCACGCCCAGAATGCACCTGAACACACCTCCCTGTAAGACCAGCACACCCATGGGGCCACAGATGGGTGCAGGTGCATTTGCTATTTAAACAACGCGGGCGCTGGACGGGAAATTTAGCTTTTCAGCAAAACTGAAATTTTTACCAAACACTTACATTTCTGCATTTTGGTGAATTTTTCTGCAACAATTTATGTTGCTACTCTCTTCATTTATTGAAATGATTTTTGGGGTGTGTTGGCCTGGCCAGTTTTGATTGTTGGGGGGAAGAGGGGGGGTGGGGGGGGGTTGTAGCCTCCTTATCCCCAGAGTAAATTACACCTATGCTGATACCAATGGAGTACTTTATTCAACACCCATCATGTGAATGGAAAGATGGCAGCACCCAAAAGATGGCTTCTCTTTTGTACAGTTGGAGGAAGTGAAGACATGTTGTCCACCTTCATATACCGTCTGAACGGTCTGAACCAAGTGTCATGGCTACCGTGTAATAGTTGATGAGATATTGCAGTCTGGACCAACTGGTAGAACATTGGTTGCCAAATCTAATGAGAATTAAATATTTGACATAACTCTGCAGTCTCTTGAATATATCATCTCTTCGTCCGCTTAACGAAAGCATGCTATTGGAGCAGGCTAGTGGTGTCACGTTATCAGCTGGCTGGCATGTAAAAGGTTAGACTGATGTAGCTGGTCCCTGGTAGTCTGGATCAACGGAAGTACATTTCCGGGATAAAGCTACACGTGTGTGTTGCCGTTCCTAAAATCCCTTTGCTTTGGGAAACCACAAACAACTATTGAGCTATCACGTTTATTTCAGCAATTTCTGTTGGCATGTTTATTGCCTATTTACACTTACCATCTGAGGAAAATGTGTTAATAATCTGTGTCCTAATGACAGCTGTGTGTCAGCCACTACTGATGTTTTTCAATGAAGGAAATCTGGGGACATTCATGGTTATTGCCGAGATTAAATTCGACTTTTCATCGACTTTTGGGGAGTTGTCTGAACTTTTAACTAACGCTATTCGTGCCCTATAATGCCCTAGTGAGCAGCCATAACATGTCATCGCTCTTTCATTTTTACACTCAGTCAATTGGCTGCAAGATGATGAGTTGTTGAACTTTGTCTGTGCAGCCAATGGCAGCGTCAGACGGAGGGTATTAAAGTGCTGAGTTGTAGGAAGACGAAGGAATGGATGAAGGAGAGTCAGCACGTGACACATTTACTGACGAACACAGTAAATGCTGAAAATGTCTTGTTTTGATGAAAATGTGGAAGGTGCAGGCCTGCTTGGTGCTTGGTGCATCTGTGGTGTAGCCAGACCTTCCTCCACAGCGCTGCGGAGATAGAGCTTGCTATGCGAGACCAGGTCCCTGGTAACCAACCTGAACCAAAGTAGGGACACCTCTGGCAGTCGGGTCCCCAGGCTTTGCCGACTCGGCTGCAGCAGCAGATCTGTTTGGTGATGTTCCTGAGGATGGGCAGGGAGCAGGAGGACCGACCCTGACCTGAACCCAGGACCCGGTGACACTGACCCTTCTCCTCCGATATCACACTGGTGGCTGAGGGGGACACAAAGAACAGGGGACGCTTTACAAAAAAAAGGGCATCCTGGATCTGGTCTGGGAGTCCAATCAGACTTCAAGCAGAGCGCCACATGCAGAATCAACACATGCCGTTCCATTAAAACCAACGGAGAGACATTCAAACGAGACTCGACACAAATCAAGCAAGCTCTGACATCACAGCCCCCCCCCAAACTTCCCTGTGGTTTGATTGAATATGAGGAAACAAGAACCTGTAAATATTTACATTTAAGGAATCAGAGCCAGTAAGCTTTTGGTTAAAAAATGAATCTGATAAATAATTCCTTCAAAGCCACCAGACTTCTCCTCGTAGAACAGGGGAGTTGCTGCTCTACCGCTACCTCTATTGCTCACTTAGTTTGGGTTTGGGTAGTTCTGCTAAGATATATGTGACTTTTTTTTTTTTTTTTTAAGATTTAAACATTTTTTACATTTAAGTGTGGTGCTTAAAGAGCACTTCAACTTCTACTCAAGTCACTCTTTTGATAGAGCACTTGTACTTTTACTCAAGCCTGGGTCTCTAGTACTTCATACGTGTCTGCCAACAGATGTTGAGATAAGTGAGTCTGGAGCCAAGTGGACCGACGGACAGTTGCATCCTTCGTGCTGCTAGCTTGGCTAAAAACTGAATTTGATATGTTGGCCCAATCCCAAAGTGAGCCCTGAGGACGAAGGACTAAGACTCACAGACTTAATTGATGCCAGGTGCTGAGTGAGTGAGTGTGTGAGGCCACATGGGCTCAGATAGGTAGAAATGGGATTGGGACAGCACTTCACGAGATCACGTTACCTTCGCGAAAAAATCATCGATGCAGACTTCACCAAAGGGAATTACCCACAGTTCAAAGTGTTGTGACGTTTACTGGGGAGACCGTAGGGAAATCCGGAAATTACAAAAGGTAAACAACAGCACAACACATTTATGTCAAAACCTCGAGACTTTCAAACACCAAAATGTCATTTATTAATACGTATTTGTGTCAAAATGACATATAAACATCTTTTCGTATTCTATTTTGCCTGGAAACGCTTCCGCGTGACAAATAGGCGTCGGTCCTATTCAGTCCCTCCAGAATAAAACGTGATTATGCGATCGCATAATTCAACGCATAATCAGCCAAAGTCTGCATATTTATGCGGAGGGCAATTTCAAATTGCTGATTTTCGCACAAAATATGCGGGGCTTGCATGACTTCATAATCCCCGCATTTTCGTTGCAAAAAAGTCACACACATATCTCAGCAGAAAGTTGAAAAATGTTGCGTTTACTTCACACAAGAGCAGCCGTTTTCCCCTACTGCCATAGGAACGTTATGAAGTGACGTGAACGTCATCGAAAAGCTGCAGACCCCGCGATGAAGCCACGATGGAACCGCAGTTTTTGCAAGTTCCTGTAATTTCCTCGCATAAAATTGCATAAATATCCCGCATATTCCAACGCATTTTTCTGGAAGGACTGCCTATTTCTAGCATGCACGTGTTTGCACGTGCAGCTGACACGCTCCCGCCACGCAGCCAGTGTGCAGGAGGCCTTACGCTTCAATAAAAGCCTGTTAATCAGGTAATCAGGAAAAGTCACAGACAGACAATCGGACAGTTTTCGTCATCGAAAGGACAAACAAACAGCCAACGCGGCTGAGTCCAAACAAACTCAAACAAAGAGCCAAGACAACGTTAGGAGTTTAATCAGGCCGGCTGGACGGACGGAGCAGCCCTGTCTCCTAGGAATTCACTCTATACACTTTATAAACAATCCTGCTTCAGAAAATACTAATTCTTTATATCAACACAATTGGAAAGTTTTTTGTTTTTTTTTAGGTCTGTAATTTCCTCAAAATTTCTAAAGATGTTTCCTGGATAGAAGTTTGTAATTTGGTACCAATCATAGGACAAATGTTAATTCATTTTAACCCTTGTGTTGGCCTTCCCGTTGACCTGCAACTTTGGGTTTTTCTGAGTCTAAATTTTCTTTTTCTACACTTTTCTCAATGTTTTTGTCGATTTTATTCCAATTTTTTTGGCGTTTTTTTTTATTATGTTTTTGTCAAGTTTTTCCGATGTTTTTCTTTCTCACTTTTTTCCATTTTTTTAAAAAGTTTTTGTCACCTTTGGTGATATTTTTGATGGTCACCAGCCTGGTCACACACTGCTGTGGGACGGCATCCCATTCTTCAACCAGCAGTCCTGACCTCAACCACATTGAACACTTGTGGGACCAGCTTGGGCGTGCTGTTCGTGCCAGAGTGACCAACACGACCACGTTGGCTGACTTGCGACAAATGCTGGTTATTTATTTATTTTATTTTATTTGTTAATTTGTCAGGGACAATGTACAAAATACATTAATCTTACGAAAAGATGTTTTGTACCTGAGTTAGCTAATGCTAGTTTCCATCTGCAGTCAATACAACATCACATTACAAATAACGGTCAGTAGCACTAACAAATACATACAAGATTAGTTCAACACTAAACAGACGTTTAAATGAAAAACTAATTTAAAAAAACCCATCACAGCCTAAAATATATACAACAGTCAAAAACATTTACTTCAATATTACATTTGTAAACGTTTAAGTGTGCTGATGCTCACATAGCTGGTTATCGAGGATGTATTTCTTTAAGTTTCGAGAGAAATTATTCAAATCTACAGACAACGTTAGACTGCCTGGGAGTTGATTCCATTGGTTAATTGTTTTAAATGAGAAGGCTGTCTGTGCAAAGGCAGACGATCTTTTCAGGATAGCACCATTTCTGTGAGCAGTGGAGCGCGATGTTCTGTTCGTATGTTCAGAATCAAGTTCTATGAATGTTTTCATTGAGGGTGGTGTAGTATTATTAACAATTTTAAATATGGTTATTAAGTTTGTATATCTGATTAGGGAATCAAAACTTAATATTTTATATTTACTGAGAATATTACAATGATGATAGCGAACGGCTTTTCTGTCAAGCACTTTTAACGCTTGATTATAGACCGATCTGAGGGCTTTGAGTGTAGTCTCGTTGGCCTGAGACCAACAGGACAAACAGTAAGTGATGTGTGGTGAGATCATGGCATTAAAATACATGAAAGATGCTTCAATTGTCAAACTATTCCTAATATGTCTAAAGATAGAGATATTAAATTGTTGAAGAATGGGATGCCATCCCACAGCAGTGTGTGACCAGGCTGGAGACCGGCATGAGGAGGAGGGGCCAGGCTGTTGTGGCTGTGTATGGTTCTTCCACACACTACAATATGTCTTGTTTCTTCAAACTTAAATCATCCAATCCACCAAACACCAAACGGGTCAAAGGCAGAATAAGCTGTTTGGCATTGGCAGAGAAGATTTGGCAAATTTTTCATGGGCGCAACCCACATACTCAACACTGCTGCTCATCCCACAAATGCATGTTCCTTATAAATGGGGCACCATCTGAAAGGGAACTACACAAGCTTTCCAACGGTATAAGATGCATTGCCAAAAAGAATTGTTACCACAGAGAAATACTCTACCAAACACAAATTTCCTTACTTTTTGTGCAAAGTTTAGAAAGAATCCAATAATATAAAATGTAACTTTTCCTGGAAACTAAGTACTTATTTTCTCTAAACATTGGAACCAAATGTCTTGGTCTTTCTGGGAAACTTCCTGGGAAATCAGAGGAAATAATTCAGAAGTTACAGGCCGTTAGAGGAAAGGTTACGTACGTTTTTAAGGAAGGCATTTGCAAATGTTCACACAGAAGGATTCTGTTTCTTGTAACATCTAAAGCATGATTCAACTTTCCTGAGTAATGTTTACAGTCGCAGTTAGGGGAAGATCAGCATCTTTCTTAAATGTTTAAGAAGTGAACAAACAGTGGTGACAGTTTTAAGTTATTAACATTTACACAGCTAGACGTTTGAGAGTAAAACAAACGTAATTTCTAGGAGACAAATTAGGGACGAAGAGGACAGAAAACAACAGATCTCCCTCACAAAAAGAGCATTTCACTCTGCGGACGAGACAAACACACACACACACACACACACACACACACACACACACACACACACACACAGTATATAATACATGTACACACCCCTCCACAAGCGTCTCCAGCCAGTTTGGAAGCAACAGAGAGACGAGACGTTGTCAGGTTTAATAAATCAGCTGAGATTAGAGCGTTTTCATTGGTTGCCAGGCGGACCAGCATCCTGCAGCAGACCCTTTTCCCTCCTCATCCTCCTCTTACTCCTCCTCTTCAACGAATGCCGGTCGGAATAAGCAGAGCGCCAGTCAGACTTCACAGGACCCATCTGAGCACCAAACTTCGCCCACGTTGCACTGCTCAGTAGCAGCGAAAAGGACAAAGAGGACAGGACAAAGAGTCCCACTGACTTCCCCCAGAACAGAGAGTCCGTTGAGACACCGGCCGAGTTCAGACAGAGACGTCTGTTGACTTTCACAGTTTTCAGAAGAACAAAGTCTCCCGAACACAGATTTTACGTTATCTGCAAATCACAGAATAGCCTATAACACGGGGCCATTGGCTATTTTAACCCTTGTGGTGTCTTCCCGTCGACCGTACAACATTTTGTTGTACTTTGTCTACACTTTTCTCAACATTTTTGTCGATTTTATTCCAATTTTTTAACAATTTTTTGTCCGTTTTTTGGGCGGGTTTTTTTTTATGATTTTTTCTCAATTTTTTTTGTCGCTTCTTCCGATATTTTTTTTTTTAATTTTTAACCATTTTTTTGTCAATTTTTTTTTAACAAGTTTTTGTCACCTTTGCCGATGTTTTTTATGTTTTTTTGGTCACTTTTCAGATTTTTTTTCCTGCGTTTCTGTCGTTTTTTCCAACATTTGTCACTTTTTTTCAACGTTCTTTTGTCATAGTTCTGAAAAAGAAACTTTTTGAAAACGGGTCAAATTTGACCCGAGGAAAACAGGAGGGTTAAACATCAATAAGATGTTGCGTTATGGAAAATAATCGTTGTTGTTTTGTACTTTTTGTATCTTGTAACTTTATCTCTGCAGTTTGGTTCCAGTTCTTACTTTTGTCGAGCAGGTTTCAGCGCCACCAGTATGGGATTATTTTTGTGCCAGTAAGTCCAAGCAACACTCCTCAAGTATCAAACAAAAAGTACTACCTCAAGCAAAGAACCTCAAGCAAAGAACCTTAAGCAAAGAGCCTCAAGCAAAGAGCCTCAAGCAAAGAGCCTCAAGCAAAGAACCTCAAGCAAAGAACCTCAAGCAAAGAACCTCAAGCAAAGAGCCTCAAGCAAAGAACCTCAAGCAAAGAGCCTCAAGCAAAGAGCCTCAAGCAAAGAACCTCAAGCAAAGAACCTCAAGCAAAGAGCCTCAAGCAAAGAGCCTCAAGCAAAGAACCTCAAGCAAAGAGCCTCAAGCAAAGAACCTCAAGCAAAGAGCCTCAAGCAACGAACCTCAAGCAAAGAACCTCAGGCTAAGAACCTCAAGCAAAGAACCTCAAGCAAAGAACCTCAAGCAAAGAACCTCAGGCTAAGAACCTTAAGCAAAGAACCTCAAGCAAAGAACCTTAAGCAAAGAACCTCAAGCAAATAAACCTCAAGCAAATAAACCTCAAGCAAAGAGCCTCAAGCAAAGAACCTCAAGAAAAGAACCTCAAGCAAAGAACCTCAAGCAAAGAACCTCAAGCAAATAAACCTCAAGCAAAGAACCTCAAGCAAAGAGCCTCAAGCAAAGAGCCTCAAGCAAAGAGCCTCAAGCAAAGAACCTCAAGCAAAGAACCTCAAGCAAAGAACCTCAGGCTAAGAACCTTAAGCAAAGAACCTCAAGCAAAGAACCTCAAGAAAAGAACCTCAAGCAAAGAACCTCAAGCAAAGAGCCTCAAGCAAATAAACCTCAAGCAAAGAACCTCAAGCAAAGAGCCTCAAGCAAAGAGCCTCAAGCAAAGAGCCTCAAGCAAAGAACCTCAAGCAAAGAACCTCAAGCAAAGAGCCTCAAGCAAAGAACCTCAAGCAAAGAGCCTCAAGCAAAGAACCTCAAGCAAAGAACCTCAAGCAAAGAGCCTCAAGCAAAGAACCTCAAGCAAAGAACCTCAGGCTAAGAACCTCAAGCAAAGAACCTCAAGCAAAGAACCTCAGGCTAAGAACCTTAAGCAAAGAACCTCAAGCAAAGAACCTTAAGCAAAGAACCTCAAGCAAATAAACCTCAAGCAAATAAACCTCAAGCAAAGAGCCTCAAGCAAAGAACCTCAAGAAAAGAACCTCAAGCAAAGAACCTCAAGCAAAGAACCTCAAGCAAATAAACCTCAAGCAAAGAACCTCAAGCAAAGAGCCTCAAGCAAAGAGCCTCAAGCAAAGAGCCTCAAGCAAAGAACCTCAAGCAAAGAACCTCAAGCAAAGAACCTCAAGCAAAGAACCTCAGGCTAAGAACCTTAAGCAAAGAACCTCAAGCAAAGAACCTTAAGCAAAGAACCTCAAGCAAATAAACCTCAAGCAAATAAACCTCAAGCAAAGAGCCTCAAGCAAAGAACCTCAAGAAAAGAACCTCAAGCAAAGAACCTCAAGCAAAGAGCCTCAAGCAAAGAACCTCAAGCAAAGAACCTTAAGCAAAGAGCCTCAAGCAAAGAGCCTCAAGCAAAGAGCCTCAAGCAAAGAACCTCAAGCAAAGAACCTTAAGCAAAGAGCCTCAAGCAAAGAGCCTCAAGCAAAGAGCCTCAAGCAAAGAACCTCAAGCAAAGAACCTTAAGCAAAGAGCCTCGAGCAAAGAGCCTCGAGCAAAGAACCTCGAGCAAAGAACCTCGAGCAAAGAACCTCGAGCAAAGAACCTCAAGCAAAGAACCTCAAGCAAAGAGCCTCAAGCAAAGAGCCTCAAGCAAAGAGCCTCAAGCAAAGAACCTCAAGCAAAGAGCCTCAAGCAAAGAGCCTCAAGCAAAGAACCTCAAGCAAAGAACCTCAAGCAAAGAGCCTCAAGCAAAGAACCTCAAGCAAAGAACCTCAAGCAAAGAACCTCAAGCAAAGAACCGGTCATCTCTGAAGTAAAACTCAGAACTTGAAAACAAATCTAGGGCTGTCAATCGATTAAAAAATGTAATCTAATTAATTACATACTCTGTGATTAATTAATCAAAATTAATCGCATACATAATTAACGGTGCCTGAACCGAAACTTTTTAAGGAAGTAAAAAAAGAAAAGAAAAAGAAAAAAGCTAGTAAACAACAGTCGGTGACATTAAAGAACAGCTTGTTTGTTGCTAATATGGTCAAAATTAAATGATTTAATAATAATATATAACTATAACAATAACTTATTTCATTAGAAAATTGCTGTTGAACGACAAAAACAACCATCAGGTGGGAAAAGGTCATTTAACAATAACTTTGAATGCACCACGAGGCTGTAGTTTACCAGTTTCATTGAACGCACCGTCTGTGTTGTTTTTCCGACGGCCGTTTAGCGTTAGCTGTCAGCATTGTAACCGTGTTTAATCCTTCTTATATACTGTCTATGGTTTAATCCAGCTACTAGCTAGCGGTAGGCTAACGTTAGCTGCTGTCGAGTATAGTGTTAACTAGCTAGCGGTAGGCTAACGTTAGCTGCTGTCGAGTATAGTGTTAACTAGCTAGAGGTAGGCTAACGTTAGCTGCTGTTGAGTATAGTGTTAACTAGCTAGAGGTAGGCTAACGTTAGCTGCTGTCGAGTATAGTGTTAACTAGCTAGCGGTAGGCTAACGTTAGCTGCTGTCGAGTATAGTGTTAACTAGCTAGAGGTAGGCTAACGTTAGCTGCTGTTGAGTATAGTGTTAACTAGCTAGAGGTAGGCTAACGTTAGCTGCTGTCGAGTATAGTGTTAACTAGCTAGCGGTAGTCTAACGTTAGCTGCTGTTGAGTATAGTGTTAACTAGCCAGTGGTAGGCTATCGTGAGCTGCTGTTGAGTATAGTGTTAACTAGCTAGCGGTAGGCTAACGTTAGCTGCTGTTGAGTATAGTGTTAACTAGCTAGCGGTAGACTAACGTTAGCTGCTGTAGAGTATATTGTTAACTAGCTAGTGGTAGGCTAACGTTAGCTGCTGTTGAGTATAGTGTTAACTAGCTAGCGGTAGGCTAACGTTAGCTGCTGTTGAGTATAGTGTTAACTGGCTAGCGGTAGTCTAACGTTAGCTGCTGTTGAGTATAGTGTTAACTAGCTAGCGGTAGGCTAACGTTAGCTGCTGTCGAGTATAGTGTTAACTAGCTAGCGGTAGGCTAACGTTAGCTGCTGTCGAGTATAGTGTTAACTAGCTAGAGGTAGGCTAACGTTAGCTGCTGTTGAGTATAGTGTTAACTAGCTAGAGGTAGGCTAACGTTAGCTGCTGTCGAGTATAGTGTTAACTAGCTAGCGGTAGGCTAACGTTAGCTGCTGTCGAGTATAGTGTTAACTAGCTAGAGGTAGGCTAACGTTAGCTGCTGTTGAGTATAGTGTTAACTAGCTAGAGGTAGGCTAACGTTAGCTGCTGTCGAGTATAGTGTTAACTAGCTAGCGGTAGTCTAACGTTAGCTGCTGTTGAGTATAGTGTTAACTAGCCAGTGGTAGGCTATCGTGAGCTGCTGTTGAGTATAGTGTTAACTAGCTAGCGGTAGGCTAACGTTAGCTGCTGTTGAGTATAGTGTTAACTAGCTAGCGGTAGACTAACGTTAGCTGCTGTAGAGTATATTGTTAACTAGCTAGTGGTAGGCTAACGTTAGCTGCTGTTGAGTATAGTGTTAACTAGCTAGCGGTAGGCTAACGTTAGCTGCTGTTGAGTATAGTGTTAACTGGCTAGCGGTAGTCTAACGTTAGCTGCTGTTGAGTATAGTGTTAACTAGCTAGCGGTAGGCTAACGTTAGCTGCTGTCGAGTATAGTGTTAACTAGCTAGCGGTAGACTAACGTTAGCTGCTGTTGAGTATAGTGTTAACTAGCTAGCGGGAGGCTAACGTTAGCTGCTGTTGAGTATAGTGTTAACTAGCTAGTGGTAGACTAACGTTAGCTGCTGTTGAGTATAGTGTTAACTAGCTAGCGGTAGGCTAACGTTAGCTGCTGTAGAGTATAGTGTTAACTAGCTAGCGGTAGGCTAACGTTAGCTGCTGTTGAGTATAGTGTTAACTAGCGTCCCGGTCAGCGGTGTGTGTGTAGCCTGTATCGTCTGTCTCAGAGCATCAGAGAGAAGAGCAGACATATCAGTGGCTCCAGATTTCGGTAGCCAGGGTTGGCAGGAAGAAGATCTTTATAAGTAAATGTTCCAATCAATGATCCAGCAGCACGTTCTCGTCTCCCTCCTTCATCTTACAGTCCAACGGAGGCTAGAACGGCTCCGGGTCAAACGTCAACATGGAATGGATTAATCTGCGTTGTTTTTTTTAATGTGTTATTTTTTCTCAGATGAATTAACCGTTATTTTGACAGCCCTAAAACAAAACATTTGATTAGTTGTAAAATATTTTTAATATATTTTGTTTGTTTGATAATATGTCCTTTTGTTACAGTTGAGTTGCTCTCTCCATCACGTTTGCAGTTAAAGGCGCTGACACACCGGGCCGATAATCGGCCGTCGGACCGTCTGGCGAGGTCGGTGACTCGAGTCTGTTCGGTGTGTCCCGTGCCGTCGAGGAGGAGCCGTCAGCCTTCATTTGGGCCGATTTGACTTGTTGAATCGGCCAGTGGGCCAGTCGGACTCAATGACCAATTACCGGAAATGGCGAGCGAGATGAACGTCTCTCAAAAATCTGATGAAGATCTTTTAACCTGACCTTTGTTGATCTGAAATGAAGACAGATTCAGCGACTGCACGGCCTATTCCTCTCTTAACATGTTCTCAGAAACACAATTCGGTGAACTATTTCCGTAAAAATGGAGCATTACTATTGTGATGGAGGATTTGCACCGTAATATTTTTATTTTATTTTTAATATTTTCTGCATGTGTGTGTGCTGCTGTGTGTCCCTGTGTGTGTAACAAGCATAGTGTGCACGTGCTGTGCACGAGCCTAGGAGCATTTTACTAATGCTCTGTTAAAATAACAATGAAATGCTGCGTTATTGACTTTAGACCAGGTTTTTGTTGGTTAATGGTGCCATCACTTCCCTCTGCCTCAAGATAGCAATACGCCCAGAATGCACCTGAACACACCTCCCTGTAAGACCAGCAAGCCCAGAATGCACCTGAACACACCTCCCTGTAAGACCAGCACGCCCAGAATGCACCTGAACACACCTCCCTGTAAGACCATCACGCCCAGAATGCACCTGAACACACCTCCCTGTAAGACCAGCAGGCCCAGAATGCACCTGAACACACCTCCCTGTAAGACCAGCACGCCCAGAATGCACCTGAACACACCTCCCTGTAAGACCAGCACGCCCATGGGGCCACAGATGGGTGCAGGTGCATTTGCTATTTAAACGACGCGGGCGCTGGACGGGAAACTGACAACTGGGTCGGTCTTAAACTAGCAAAGACACTTCCGTCGGGCTTTGCGCTGCGCCGGGTGCTGATAAGACCCATAGTCTCTTGCATCGCACATTGTAAATGATAAAAAGGTAATGCAAGTGTTCTTAAAGAGGAGTGTCTTCTCTCTGTCTCGGTCTTGACCGTCTCTCATTTGGACTCGGTCTCGACTAGTCCTGCTCTTGGACTCGACAAAGGTGGTCTTGGCTACAGCCCAGTGAGGTATTATTTAAGACCAAGTCCACTAAAGTATGTAAAGTATGACTCCCTGCATGTATCTGTGCCAACAAGACTGTTTATGTTTATGAAAGAAATGAAAAAGTTCTGCGTATATACTGTATCAGATGGGTCAAAGTCAACAGTCGTCCAGATTTTCAGATACTCTTTGAGCTCAGATGGATTCAGGAAGTTCTGACCTGGAGTCTGCGTTATTCCTGATTTCATTCCCAAGCCGGCGGCTGTGTGTGTGTGTGTGTGTGTGTGTGTGTGTGTGTGTGTGTGTGTTACTTACAGATGCAGATTCCATGTGAGGC
>CM042316.1:41301750-41309250 GCA_023566125.1 Zingel zingel | reverse complement strand
GCAGAAGATATTAGGGGCCATATGGGACATTATTCACAATGAACTCACACACATACAAGTGAAATGCTCTCATATACACAAATGAAATGCTAGGATTTCACTTTTAATAGTGTATAGACATGTGTGTGAGAGTGTTACAGTAGTGTGTGTGAGAGCGTTACAGTAGTGTGTGTGTGAGAGCGTTACAGTAGTGTGTGTGTGAGAGCGTTACAGTAGTGTGTGTGAGAGCGTTACAGTAGTGTGTGTGTGAAAGCGTTACAGTAGTGTGTGTGTGAGGGCGTTACAGTAGTGTGTGTGTGAGGGCGTTACAGTAGTGTGTGTGTGAGGGCGTTACAGTAGTGTGTGTGTGAGAGCGTTACAGTAGTGTGTGTGTGAGAGCGTTACAGTAGTGTGTGTGTGAGGGTGTTACAGTAGTGTGTGTGAGAGCGTTACAGTAGTGTGTGTGAGAATGTTACAGTGGTGTGTGTGTGAGTGTTACAGTGGTGTGTGTGAGAGCGTTACAGTGGTGTGTGTGAGAGTGTTACAGTGGTGTGTGTGTGAGTGTTACAGTGGTGTGTGTGTGAGAGCATTACAGTGGTGTGTGTGAGAGCGTTACAGTGGTGTGTGTGAGAGTGTTACAGTGGTGTGTGTGAGAGCGTTACAGTGGTGTGTGTGAGAGCGTTACAGTGGTGTGTGTGAGAGTGTTACAGTGGTGTGTGTGAGAGCGTTACAGTGGTGTGTGTGAGAGCGTTACAGTGGTGTGTGTGAGAGCGTTACAGTAGTGTGTGTGAGGGTGTTACAGTGGTGTGTGTGAGAGCGTTACAGTGGTGTGTGTGTGAGGGCGTTACAGTAGTGTGTGTGTGAGGGCGTTACAGTAGTGTGTGTGAGAGCGTTACAGTAGTGTGTGTGAGGGTGTTACAGTGGTGTGTGTGAGGGTGTTACAGTAGTGTGTGAGAGTGTTACAGTAGTGTGTGTGAGAGTGTTACAGTGGTGTGTGTGTGAGCGTTACAGTAGTGTGTGTGTGAGAGCGTTACAGTAGTGTGTGTGAGAGCGTTACAGTAGTGTGTGTGAGGGTGTTACAGTGGTGTGTGTGAGGGTGTTACAGTAGTGTGTGAGAGTGTTACAGTAGTGTGTGTGAGAGTGTTACAGTGGTGTGTGTGTGAGTGTTACAGTAGTGTGTGTGAGAGCGTTACAGTAGTGTGTGTGTGAGGGCGTTACAGTAGTGTGTGTGTGAGGGCGTTACAGTGGTGTGTGTGAGAGTGTTACAGTGGTGTGTGTGAGAGTGTTACAGTAGTGTGTGTGTGAGAGTGTTACAGTAGTGTGTGTGAGAGTGTTACAGTAGTGTGTGTGTGAGAGTGTTACAGTAGTGTGTGTGAGAGTGTTACAGTGGTGTGTGTGAGAGTGTTACAGTAGTGTGTGTGAGAGTGTTACAGTGGTGTGTGTGTGAGTGTTACAGTGGTGTGTGTGAGAGTGTTACAGTGGTGTGTGTGTGAGTGTTACAGTAATGTGTGTGAGAGTGTTACAGTGGTGTGTGTGAGTGTTACAGTGGTGTGTGTGAGAGTGTTACAGTAGTGTGTGAGAGTGTTACAGTGGTGTGTGTGAGTGTTACAGTGGTGTGTGTGTGAGTGTTACAGTGGTGTGTGTGTGAGAGTGTTACAGTAGTGTGTGTGAGAGTGTTACAGTGGTGTGTGTGAGAGTGTTACAGTAGTGTGTGAGAGTGTTACAGTAGTGTGTGTGAGAGTGTTACAGTGGTGTGTGTGAGAGTGTTACAGTGGTGTGTGTGAGAGTGTTACAGTGGTGTGTGTGTGTGAGTGTTACAGTAATGTGTGTGAGAGTGTTACAGTGGTGTGTGTGAGAGTGTTACAGTGGTGTGTGTGAGTGTTACAGTGGTGTGTGTGTGAGTGTTACAGTGGTGTGTGTGAGAGTGTTACAGTAGTGTGTGTGAGAGTGTTACAGTGGTGTGTGTGAGAGCGTTACAGTAGTGTGTGAGTGTGTTACAGTGGTGTGTGTGTGAGTGTTACAGTGGTGTGTGTGAGAGCGTTACAGTAATGTGTGTGAGAGTGTTACAGTGGTGTGTGTGAGAGTGTTACAGTGGTGTGTGTGAGAGTGTTACAGTGGTGTGTGTGAGGGCGTTACAGTGGTGTGTGTGTGAGGGCGTTACAGTGGTGTGTGTGTAAGCATTACAGTGGTGTGTGTGAGAGTGTTACAGTGGTGTGTGTGAGAGTGTTACAGTGGTGTGTGTGAGAGCCTTACAGTGGTGTGTGTGAGGGCATTTCACTGTTCATGTGCATAAGACATGCTGAACACATATATTCACATTGCGGCCGAGGGTCTCTCACCTGTCCGTCTCTGACCTCTCTGAAGCAGTACTTGAACCCGGACTGCTGGCTGAACGTGCCGTCCCCTCTCACCGTCTGGGCCTGGACCCCCCCGCCACGTGCCGGCGCCGGAGCGCCTGCTGACCCAGAGGAGGATGGGAGCGTCCGGAGGGTGGGGCTGAATCCAGACACCTGGGGGGGGGGGTGAGACAAACTGCTCAGCAAGAACAGAGAACAGCTGACTGAAACTTTGGTGGCGTTTGTTTCCGTTACCTTCAGCACCTGGTGGATCTTCACGCTGGCCTCAGGGGGGTGCTGCACGCTCACCTTCACCAGGGAGGGCCCGGCAGCTGCACGCACGCACATAGACGTGCACGCACACACACACACACACACACACACACACACACACACACACAGAGGCACGCGCACACACACACACACACACACACACAGAGGCACACACACACACACACACACACACACACACACAATGTTTACATGCACACTAATATTCCACTATTATCTGAATACGGCAATATTTCCGAATATCCAAACAGCACATTCTGTTTGGATATTTAGAGCAAGGCCTTTCTCCAAATATAGCATTTCCTGATGAAGACGTGTGTGATATGACTCTGTTCTTCAGGCTTTAGAAGCGTACTTTGGACATGTATACGGTGCGTTTGAACCTGCGTGTAAATCAGGGTTTTGACTGCAGTTTGTGACAGTTAACGGCCTCTCGCCGGTTTACGGCGTACGGCCAGCTCTGTGCATTGCAACGGTTACTGTACACAAACCAACCAGCCGACAGTTTGAAGGGCTGCGGACCCGATAAGAAGGACAAACAAAGCTACTTTTAAACATTTTTAAAGACTTGGATATCAACAGGTTTTTGGCTATGAGCCGACCTTTTAAAGAAGCTAGTTGACGGAATGAAAGAGGGAGGCTGAGATGGAGTCAACCATCGCTGGGACACTAAATATTAGCGCAATATTGACTTTCATTACAATATCATGTGCATGTAAACGTAGGTCAGAGGTCAGACTCACCTGCAGGGCTCCCTGCCTCCTGGCTCCGCCCCAGAGGCAGCAGGAACTCAGACTGGGTCAGCTCCTGATTGGATGCCATGGCAGAGAGCAGCGCGGGCTTGACGATCTCATTGGTGGAGGAGGGCGACGCGGCCGCGCCTACAGCGGCGGGCATCTGGCAGAACTTCCCGGTGAAGTTTGGCGGGCAGAGGCAGCGATCCTTCTGCACGCAGATGCCTCCGTTCTTACAGAGCAGAGGGCAGAGGACTACGGGGGGAAACACAAAGACTGATCACACGCCAGCGTTGGAGTCAAGACCACCTAAACCGAGACCAAGTCATCACGAGACCAGAGTGTATCGAGGCCGAGACGAGACCGAGACTTTGAGGGGTTGAGACCGAGACCAGACTAGTGCCAGACAGCCAGAGCTTCTCCAATTTTCTACATTTCTGATCCTCTGAATGAAACCGAAAATTGGAAAAAAATGGATATTTGAACCCATTTTTCTGTTTTTCCAAATGCCCATTTGTGCTTAGAAAATTGAACTGATAAGCGTTCCGAAAAGTAACATTAACTTAAGTGACTGTACTTAAAGATATAAGTAAATCATAGAAAAAAGCGTCAAATGTCGGAAAACGTGGCAAAAACAAAGAAAGCATCAGAAACTTTGAAAGAAGTGCCTGAGGCATCGAAAAAAGAAGCAAAAACATCAGAAAAAGCAAAAACTTTGGGGGGAAAAGTGACAAAAACTAGGTGGGCCAACATTTCGGACCTTGAGTTTGACACACATGGTTGAAGTGCAAATTTTAGAGTCCAGTTCCGTTTAGTTTCTCCCTTAAGGATCAAAATGAGCTGCAAGACAGTTAACGGTTCTTAAATTGTGCACGTTTTAAACAATGAAATGAACACATTTAATGCAAAAATGCCTTAGTCGGGCGTTAAAGGTTAATACCAGTTGGTAACAAGCTCCATCACACACACACACACACACACACACACACACACACGCACACACACACGCACACACACACACACACACACAGTGCATTTCACTATCTTTGTGGGGAGCCGTCATTGACATAATGCATTCCCTAACCCCTTAACCTAACCTTAACCATCACCACTAGATGCCTAACCTTAACCCTTACCCTCACCCTAACCATAACCTAATTCTAACCCTAATCCTAAAACCAAGTCTTAACCCTCAAACAGACCTTTAACCTTGTGGGCTCCAGCATTTTGGGCCCACAAGGCTGGTCGGACCCCACAAGTATACTGGACTCCTGGTTTTTGGACCCCACGAATATAGTAAAACAAACACACACACACACACACACACACACACACACACACACACACACACGTCCGAGGCCAACACTAACACACATCCATCAGGTTTACTGTCGGCCTGGAAACACTTGCCATCTGTTTCACAACTCACTGTTTACTCTCAGACACAGATGTGTTACACAGATGCATTCTGGGAGAAGCAGTGCCCCCTCCTCCCCCGTCTGTTGCTAAGTGACCAGTGTGTGAGGTCAGCCCTGGTGGGATGGAGGTGAGAGCGGAGTGGGCGCCAACAGAACCAGCCAGCCACTTCCTAACTTCCTGTTTGAGCGCCTGCGACAGGATGCGGGTGTATTGTTACCCAGAGTTCAGCGGGTGTCGGAGCTGCCGCTTATGAGCCGATAATACCCAGAAGTCTGTGCGGCAGGAAGGAAACCTGCAGCTTTTAACGCCAGGTTCTTCTCTCCCTGTGATCTCTATCAGCAGCTCTGTAATGTGAACTTCCCCTAGGTTGACTGTTGATCTGACCTCTGACCGACAACATATTCTTGTTGTACTGCTCGTTGCTGCAGCTCCTCTTTTCACCCTGTGTTCAGCTCTCTGTTTTAGCTCCAGAGTGAGACCTCCCACTGCTGGAACATCTTTGTTGGCAGTCGCACATGCTCAGTAGCTAGGTAAGACCACATGCTCAGTAGCTAGGTAAGATGACATGCTCAGTAGCTAGGTAAGACCACATGCTCAGTAGCTAGGTAAGATCACATGCTCAGTAGCTAGGTAAGACCACATGCTCAGTAGCTAGGTAAGATCACATGCTCAGTAGCTAGGTAAGACCACATGCTCAGTAGCTAGGTAAGACCACATGCTCAGTAGCTAGGTAAGATCACATGCTCAGTAGCTAGGTAAGACCACATGCTCAGTAGCTAGGTAAGACCACATGCTTAGTAGCTAGGTAAGACCACATGCTCAGTAGCTAGGTAAGACCACATGCTCAGTAGCTAGGTAAGACCACATGCTCAGTAGCTAGGTAAGGACTACTAGCCAGTCAGAAGCAGAGTATGAGGGCGTGCCCTGACAGTACCTAGGTAAGGACTACTAGCCAGTCAGAAGCAGAGTATGAGGGCCCTGACAGTACCTAGGTAAGGACTACTAGCCAGTCAGAAGCAGAGTATGAGGGCGTGCCCTGACAGTAGCTAGGTAAGGACTACTAGCCAGTCAGAAGCAGAGTATGAGGGCCCTGACAGTACCTAGGTAAGGACTAGTAGCCAGTCAGAAGCAGAGTATGAGGGCGTGCCCTGACAGTACCTAGGTAAGGACTACTAGCCAGTCAGAAGCAGAGTATGAGGGCGTGCCCTGACAGTACCTAGGTAAGGACTACTAGCCAGTCAGAAGCAGAGTATGAGGGCGTGCCATGCTAGCAGCTAGGCGAGCATTACAACGTGTGTTCCAAAGTGACCACGTTTGTCTCTGAAGTAAAGGCTGGACTACAATAGAGCTGTTTGGAGCAGTTCGTGAACAGTGTTCTCTGTTGGAGATGGTAAGTCCCTTTGGGACGCCAGTTCTTTCTCTGGTCAGGGGGTTAAATCATAGCCTGGCTCCGCCCTCCTACGTACTTCCGCTCAATTTTCATTTCCCTTCAGTACTCTGGGTTTGCGGTATATTCACAGGTTTTCTCCGGTCAAATATTTACCGGTCCAATCAGCGAACAGAGGGAGTGGCTGAGAACGTAGACGTTGAGGCCGTGCGCTAGTTTGAGTTGTAGTTCCGTAATGGCGGAAGCCATTCGGTCCGTTGTGGCAACGCTGCCGAATGTCCAGAAGTTAAAGCCCGAGCAAGAACAGTCTTTGCTGAGTTGTGTTGGTGGCCGTGATGTTGTCTCCCTCCTCCCCACGGAGCCTGGGAACAGTTTGATTATCCAGCTTGCTCCGTTAGTGGTGAAGGAGTTGGCTAAGGCTAACGCTAGCGATGCTAAGCCGACGCCACGAGCTAACGTTAGCGATTGGTTACGACAGATCCAGAGTGGCTCTGGGCAGATCCAATAGTTTTAAACTTCAACAGAGTACCCGCCTTCAAGGAAGTTAACCCTCGTCAATGGAGAGTCAGTCAAACACATGACAATGTCATGTCACTCTTATGTAGATACCTTCAAGTGAAGTGTAACCAAACATTCATTAAAGCAACTTTAACTACAATACGTCTTTACTTTTACAGTAAATACGGCTACTTTTCCTTCCTGATGAAGTACTTTTACATCACTGTATCGGTAATTTTACTGAAGAGACGGAGAAGATCTCAGCACTTCTTCCTGTGTGTGAATCCATCTGTGCTCGCCTGAAGTGTTTGCATGTGCCAAAGTGTGTGTGTGTGTGTGTGTGTGTGTGTGTGTGTGTGTGTGTGTGTGTGTGTGTGTCTGAAATGTTTATTACAAGTGAAATCTTTTACACAACACACACACACACACTGAGATGCTGCATGTGTGTTGGTGTAAACACAGTGACCTAATTATTATCCTGAACATCGCCCAACAGATGGACCGCATCAACAGGCACGCACAAACACACACACACACACACACACACACACACACACACACAGAGTTAGTAGGAGGTAACTGAGGGGAAAAACAGACAAGGAAAATGGAGAGTTCGGGTCTAAACAAGGAGACATTAAATACAAGAAATGTTATAAACACACATGCAGGGAGAGAGAATAAAGAGAGAGAATCACCAAACTACCTGACAGTGTTATGGCTTACGTTGCTAACATGCTAACAAACACATCCAGCAGCTACAGAGCAGCGTGATGATTCATCATGGTCAGTGTTTCCGCCTGATGAAGGTCAGTCCGATATTCTCTCTATTTCAGCTGTTGTGATCTCTGTGTCTTTA
>CM042316.1:41275649-41295649 GCA_023566125.1 Zingel zingel | reverse complement strand
TTCAGGTGCATTCTGGGTGTGCTGGTCTTACAGGGAGGTGTGTTCAGGTGCATTCTGGGCGTGCTGGTCTTACAGGGAGGTGTTACACTGGGCCTTTAATTACGGGGGGATTTGTTTGTGTTTAACCATCGGTTTGAGGGACATCTGTTCGGTTTATTATTGCTCCCTTAAATGGGGCTTGTGTTTATGTATGGTAGGAATTAATGGACGACGGAGAGGTGTGCGCATCAGATGGGTAGCGCCAAAGTTTATTAATAACTGACAATGGACACCTCAAAGGGCATTAACCCGATTACACCATGGTCACTTCGAAAATAACATTTTTTTTTAAACCATTCATTTACATTTTAATTCATTTTACAATCAAAATGTAAAGTTTTTCCAAACAATTACGCTATTTCTCTATTACACCTGAGGATGTAACTAATACCTGGAACAATCATTCCCATCCCATAAGGTTTTTATGCAATGCAAACATTGTTCACTGCTCCAGTAAATAGGAAGGACCTTAGATACACAGTAGATAAAAGTAATATTGTAATAAAAAAACATTTTAAGTTGGTGTCAGTTTGATGGATATCTGTCGGGGAAATGAGAGAGGAAGTAAAGCCAAAACCACTGAAGCTGACGTGACTTAAACACAGATTATTGAAGAGATGTGGACAACCACCGTGTGTGTGTGTGTGTGTGTGTGTGTGTGTGTGTGTGTGTGTGTGTGTGTGTGTGTGTGTGTGTGTGTGTGTGTATGTGTGTTCTTGTTTAACTATATTCGTGGGGTCCAAAAACCGGGAATACAGAATACTTGTGGGGTCCGGACAGCTTTGTGGGGCCAAAATGCTGGACCCCATCGAGATCTCCTGGTGGGCCAGTATACTTGTGCTGCACGCCAGTCAACAGATCCTCCACAGCGAGGAAGAGATCACATGATTGGCCGACTGGTTTGTGTCTCATCTGAACATTGGCCAATCACATGCTACTATGGCCCACTTCCAGCCTATCACAGAGAGAGAGCGCATGTAAGTCCCGAAAACAACTCAAAAAAGGTGCCTGTAGCTGGCTAAAAACACGAGATTTAAGCACGTCAAATGATTATTTTAGCAACCATTGTCTACCAGAGAGGACAAGTTAGCTGTTAGTATGCTAATGTTAATTAAATATTAACTTAGACTTTTCACTTGTTTACTATACAAGACATTTTGATGACAGCCATGCTCCACCCTCAACCTTTAGCCATCTTGCCATTAAGAGCCAGAGAGCCTTTTTGTCTCTGTGAGTACACTATCGTACTATTTTACCTACCACTCAGCTAAGTGGTAAAAACAAAAAGTTAGTTTTGAACCCTGCATACCAGCCCCAGTATGCAGGGTTCAAAATTAACTTTTTCTCCACCAGCATAATGGTTAGGGAATGTTCAAATGTCATTTGTTTTTGCACGGTGAGTCAAGCAAATCTACCGGCCACTTGCATGTTTTCTCACTGCACTGCACGCTGCACACACACACACACACACACACACACACACACACACACACACACACACACACACACACACACACACACACACACACACACACACACACACACACACACACACACACACACACTGCGTGGCACTATCTTTGTGGGGACCCGTCATTGACATAATGCATTCCCTAGCCCCTTACCCTAACCTTAACCATCACAACTAAATGCCTAACCTTAACCCTTACCCTCACCCTAACCATAACCTAATTCTAACCCTAATCCTAAAACCAAGTCTTAACCATCAAACAGACCTTTAACCTTGTGGGGTCCAGTATTTTGGCCCCACAAGGCTGTCGGGACACCACAAGTATACTGGACTCCCGGTTTTTGGACCCCACGAATGTAGTTAAAGAACACACACACACACACACATAGATCTATGTTTGAAGACACGTAAGCCTCCGTGTTTTAGACATGTACAAAGGAAATCGATTACTTGATAGAGAGACTTAATGCATTTCTTATGATGATGAGATAAAGAAGTCATGTTCTTTACAAAAAAGAAAACAAGCTGCTGATGAGGGTTGGCGTAGAGCGTATATGAGCTGAGTGGTGTCAGTGATTGTCGACCTCGGAGCAGAATGGCTGCAGTCACAGAGCTGTCCTTCCTGCCGTTTGCTCTCATCAACAACATCCACGCAGAAGAACGGATCATCATCCGAGAGGAAAGGAGCTCTTACACTTTCAAGCTCCCCGAGAACACCAGCTCCTGCCTGATCTCCAGATCTGTTGGTGAGGAGAAGCTGGTCCTGTGGAACACCTCTGACCTCCGGTCCAACCACTCCTCACTACCTGGAGACTTGGAAGGGAGTACGGGGGGCCTGGAGGTCGAGACCCAGGTTAACAGCCACTTACTGGGGCATGGGAGGGAGTACGGGGGCCCTGGAGGTGGAGACCCAGGCCTGGAGGCACTTAGTGGGGCTTGGCAGGGAGTACGGGAACACCAGCTCCTGCCTGATCTCCAGATCTGTTGGTGAGGAGAAGCTGGTCCTGTGGAACACCTCTGACCTCCGGTCCAACCACTCCTCACTGCCTGGAGACTTGAGACAACGACTTGTCAACACGGTGAAAACTTCTTCTTACACCATCCTCAACCTGACCCATTCAGACTCCGGCCCGTACCGAGAGGAGTGTTGGACTGAGGGCAAAGTGACGCATGAGAACAACTTCACTATTACTGTTTGTAGTTCAAAATATGGAAAGACAACATTTGGAGCGAGACTTGGAGAAACAGCGGACCTGCCATGTGTGGGAGCGGCTGACAATCTGGATGTCCAGTGCCTCAAACGTGACTCTAGATATGAGCAGGAAACATGGAGCAGATTTTTTGGGGACAATACGACATCAGTGATGGACAATGTTAGAGGAAGATACCAAGTGGTGACAAACACATCAGCTCTTCGGGTTTCCAACGTCACAGCAACAGACCTGACAGACTACACCTGTCTGGTGATGGATCAACAGCAGTGTGTTAGCAGTCAGACTGTAGGGTTGTTCCTGTGGTATGAGACAATCTACCGCTCAGTGGGAGAGACGGCCGTGTTGCCGTGCACGGTCACTGACTCCACTGATGACCAGCCGCCACGTTGGTTTGATCAGATCTCTGACACTGAACTAGAACTACACAACCAGACTGTGCCTTCAGTGGACCAAAACTACTCGCTGGTGTTTTCATCTCTAACGTTAAATCACTCAACGTTTCTAGAGCACAGGTTAACACAGCTTAAGCTGACCAAAGTCAGTACAAAGTGCTGTACAAAAGGACATTAAAACGTTAAAAGAAATAACATAAAAAGAACATAATAATGAAAAAATCCAATAAGTTTCACACTAAAGTATTAGTCTATACATGCTCATCTATTTCAACTCACACACACACACACACACACACACACACACACACACGCACGCACACACGCACACACGCACGCACACACACACACACACACACGCACACGCACACACGCACACGCACACACTGAGACACACACACACACGCACACACACACACACACACACACGCACGCACGCACGCACGCGCGCACGTGCACGCACACACTGAGACACACACACGCACACACACACACACACACACACGCACGCGCACACACACACACACACACACACACACGAAAAATGAAATACGAAATATAAGATGGGAAATGAGTCATAAATACCCAAAGTTATATGATACTAAAAATTCAGCCTACCAAGATTGTCTTTGGTTGACTACAGCCCAGTCTCACGGCAGTTCGTGAAATGGTCACGTTAATTAATCTATTGATACGTGTTCACGGGCACGTTTTTCTCGTTTTTTTCGTGGTAGCCAGCACGGAAATGTGAAGTAATGTATTTCAATGGGAAGCATATTTTGTGGTCACAGCACGAAAATGGTAGGGAGTGGTATGAAAAGCCAAAAATCCGCGTAGGGAGGTTGGTCGGGGGGGTGGATGGGTCAAACATCACAGGACTTACACCCGGGCGAGCGGGGATGGCGTCCCGCGTGTGGCATTTTGTTTCCCGTAGTCTTCCTAATCACAACCATCCCGTTATTGTGGCGTGTCCCCCGCGGCCGTCTCCCGGCGTGTGAGGCGCCCTTTCCCCGTAGGGTATTTCGTGCTGGCCACCACGAAAAAAACGTCCCCGTGAACACGTATCATCAATATATTAAAAATAACGTGACATTTACACGAACTGCGGTGAGACCGGGTTGTAAATAAATAGTTCAAAGGTCAGATTACCTGTTTGGAACAATTGATGCCAACAATGGACAGAGAGCAAGAGGAGGAGGAGGAGGAGGAGGAGGAGGGAGAGGCAGAGTAGGATGAAGACAAGGGCAAAGAAGAGGAGGAAGGAGAGCCATCTCTGATCAGATCAGGGCCACGCTTACTGATCAAGATCATTCCAAACTTCAGAAGAGAGAACATACTGTACCTAATAAAACTGTGGGGTCACAGTTGTTGCCGATTGCTTACACTGAGATTGAATGCTTAGACAACAGCATCAAAACCATATGTGTTCTAACCAGGCCTTAACCAAAGGCACCAAACGTACAAACCCATGCTCTGCTTTTCACTTTGTTTGCACTTCTGCAACACAACACACACTCTGTTCAAGAATGAAAACTCCTGCAATCGTGAAAACACTTCTATTCAAAATGCAAAATACTATTTGAAATGTTCTATTCACCCACACACATACCTACACAGATATATATACACACACATACCTACACAGATATATATATATATATACACACACACACATACCTACACAGATATATATACACACACATACCTACACAGATATATATATATATATACACACACACATACCTACACAGATATATATATATATATACACACACACATACCTACACAGATATATATACACACACATACCTACACAGATATATATACACACACATACCTACACAGATATATATATATATATACACACACACATACCTACACAGATATATATACACACACATACCTACACAGATATATATACACACACATACCTACACAGATATATATACACACACATACCTACACAGATATATATACACACACATACCTACACAGATATATACAGTGAGGAAAATAAGTATTTGAACACCCTGCTATTTTGCAAGTTCTCCCATTTGGAAATCATGGAGGGGTCTGAAATTGTCATCGTAGGTTCATGTCCACTGTGAGAGACATAATCTAAAAACAAAAATCCAGAAATCACAATGTATGATTTTTTAACTATTTATTTGTATGATACAGCTGCAAATAAGTATTTGAACACCTGTCTATCAGCTAGAATTCTGACCCTCAAAGACCTGTTAGTCTGCCTTTAAAATGTCCACCTCCACTCCATTTATTATCCTAAATTAGATGTACCTGTTTGAGGTCGTTGGCTGCATAAAGACACCTGTCCACCCCATACAATCAGTAAGAATCCAACTACTAACATGGCCAAGACCAAAGAGCTGTCCAAAGACACTAGAGACAAAATTGTACACTTCCACAAGGCTGGAAAGGGCTACGGGGAAATTGCCAAGCAGCTTGGTGAAAAAAGGTCCACTGTTGGAGCAATCATTAGAAAATGGAAGAAGCTAAACATGACTGTCAATCTCCCTCGGACTGGGGCTCCATGCAAGATCTCACCTCGTGGGGTCTCAATGATCCTAAGAAAGGTGAGAAATCAGCCCAGGACTACACGGGGGGATCTGGTCAATGACCTGAAAAGAGCTGGGACCACCGTTTCCAAGGTTACTGTTGGTAATACACTAAGACGTCATGGTTTGAAATCATGCATGGCACGGAAGGTTCCCCTGCTTAAACCAGCACATGTCAAGGCCCGTCTTAAGTTTGCCAATGACCATTTGGATGATCCAGAGGAGTCATGGGAGAAAGTCATGTGGTCAGATGAGACCAAAACAGAACTTTTTGGTCATAATTCCACTAACCGTGTTTGGAGGAAGAAGAATGATGAGGACCATCCCAAGAACACCATCCCTACTGTGAAGCATGGGGGTGGTAGCATCATGCTTTGGGGGTGTTTTTCTGCACATGGGACAGGGCGACTGCACTGTATTAAGGAGAGGATGACCGGGGCCATGTATTGCGAGATTTTGGGGAACAACCTCCTTCCCTCAGTTAGAGCATTGAAGATGGGTCGAGGCTGGGTCTTCCAACATGACAATGACCCGAAGCACACAGCCAGGATAACCAAGGAGTGGCTCTGTAAGAAGCATATCAAGGTTCTGGCGTGGCCTAGCCAGTCTCCAGACCTAAACCCAATAGAGAATCTTTGGAGGGAGCTCAAACTCCGTGTTTCTCAGCGACAGCCCAGAAACCTGACTGATCTAGAGAAGATCTGTGTGGAGGAGTGGGCCAAACTCCCTCCTGCAGTGTGTGCAAACCTGGTGAAAAACTACAGGAAACGTTTGACCTCTGGAATTGCAAACAAAGGCTACTGTACCAAATATTAACATTGATTTTCTCAGGTGTTCAAATACTTATTTGCAGCTGTATCATACAAATAAATAGTTAAAAAATCATACATTGTGATTTCTGGATTTTTGTTTTTAGATTATGTCTCTCACAGTGGACATGCACCTACGATGACAATTTCAGACCCCTCCATGATTTCCAAGTGGGAGAACCTGCAAAATAGCAGGGTGTTCAAATACTTATTTTCCTCACTGTATATATATATACACACACACATACCTACACAGATATATACACACACACATACCTACACAGATATATATACACACACATACCTACACAGATATATATATATATATATATACACACACACATACCTACACAGATATATATACACACACACATACCTACACACACACACAGATATATACACACACACACACACACACACACACACAGATATATACACACACACACACACACACAGATATATACACACACACACACACAGATATATATATATATATATATATATATATATATATATATATATATATATATATATATATAAGAGACTTCAGATACAGTATTAGGGGACCACTAAGGCCTATATAAAAGAGACTTCAGATACAGTATTAGGGACCACTAAGGTCTATATAAAAGAGACTTCAGATACAGTATTAGGGGACCACTAAGGTCTATATAAAAGAGACTTCAGATACAGTATTAGGGGACCACTAAGGTCTATATAAAAGAGACTTCAGATACAGTATTAGGGGACCACTAAGGCCTATATAAAAGAGACTTCAGATACAGTATTAGGGGACCACTAAGGTCTATATAAAAGAGACTTCAGATACAGTATTAGGGGACCACTAAGGTCTATATAAAAGAGACTTCAGATACAGTATTAGGGGACCACTAAGGTCTATATAAAAGAGACTTCAGATACAGTATTAGGGGACCACTAAGGCCTATATAAAAGAGACTTCAGATACAGTATTAGGGGACCACTAAGGTCTATATAAAAGAGACTTCAGATACAGTATTAGGGGACCACTAAGGCCTATATAAAAGAGACTTCAGATACAGTATTAGGGGACCACTAAGGTCTATATAAAAGAGACTTCAGATACAGTATTAGGGGACCACTAAGGTCTATATAAAAGAGACTTCAGATACAGTATTAGGGGACCACTAAGGTCTATATAAAGAGACTTCAGATACAGTATTAGGGGACCACTAAGGTCTATATAAAGAGACTTCAGATACAGTATTAGGGGACCACTAAGGCCTATATAAAAGAGACTTCAGATACAGTATTAGGGGACCACTAAGGTCTATATAAAAGAGACTTCAGATACAGTATTAGGGGACCACTAAGGTCTATATAAAAGAGACTTCAGATACAGTATTAGGGGACCACTAAGGCCTATATAAAAGAGACTTCAGATACAGTATTAGGGGACCACTAAGGTCTATATAAAAGAGACTTCAGATACAGTATTAGGGGACCACTAAGGCCTATATAAAAGCATCCAAAGGGCACCATGTTATGGGACCTTTAACGTGACTTTAGTTGTGACAGTATTTGATTCTAGGTTGGGGTTTTCTGTGTTCGTGTGTACCTCATGTGTCTCTTAGACCTGCCCTGTATGTCTCTAGATCAAACCCCTAAATTAAACGTAGTTGACATGGCCTATACAGCCCTGACTGAGGCATCGTTCCATCTCTAACATCAGCCCTTCTTTCACCAGTTTGGTGCTAAAGCAGCCGTTCTCTGCACAGCTGGACAATAACAGGAACTGTTTACGGCTCTAATCACAGCGATCGGGCCTGAACAACCAGACTGTGTTAACATTCAGCTTATCTGGCGCTCACACACAGACACACTCGGGCATTCCAGATCCGTTAAATCACACCAGGCCCGTTTCTCCAACAATGTGCGTCTGAGTTTATCACTCAGCACCGTATCAGCCCAGCACTGAAATAATGAGCCGTGTGTTGTGGTATGTGGGTTAAATACACGGTGAGATGGCGTTACCGTGTTCGAACATGAGACGGCTTGATTTAAACGTCTGCTATCAGCAGTGAGAGGTCTCAGACAGAGAGCTGAACACAGGGGGAAAAGAGGAGCTGCAGCAATGAGCAGTACAACAAGAATATGGTGTATTTTGATAATTAAAGCATGTTAACCTGTTCTGATACAATATCTAAATACAATTATGAACCTGAAGATGAGCAGAATATGAGGTCTTTAAAACCTACCTTTTTAGTCGGGCCGTTTAATGAACAACTTATTTATATGTATCTATCTACTTATGGGCTATTTTTATTTCTTATTTATCTATTTATATGTAGTTTGTTGTAGTTGGTTTCATAATGATATTGTGTTATGTGTGTATATCTGTGTGTTGGTGTGTGTGTGTGTGTGTGTGTGTGTGTGTGTGTGTGTGTGTGTGTGCGTGCGTGCATGCGTGTGTGTGTGTGTGTGTGTGTGTATGTGTGTGTGTTTCTTTGTGTGTCTATGTGTGTGTGTGCGTGCATGCGTGTGTGTGTGTGTGTGTGTGTGTGTGTGTGTATGTTTCTTTGTGTCTTTGTGTGTCTGTGTGTGTGTATATCTCTCTGTGTGTGTGTGTGTGTGTGTGTGTGTGTATGTGTGTCTGTGTGTGTGTGTGTCTGTGTGTGTGTCTGTGTGTGTGTGTGTGTCTGTGTGTGTCTATGTGTGTATATATATCTGTGTGTGTGTGTGTGTGTGTGTGTGTGTGTGTCTGTCTGTGTGTGTGTGTGTGTGTGTGTCTGTGTGTGTCTATGTGTGTGTATATATATCTGTGTGTGTGTGTGTGTGTGTGTGTGTGTGTGTGTGTGTGTGTGTGTGTGTCTGTGTGTGTCTATGTGTGTGTATATATATCTGTGTGTGTGTGTGTGTGTGTGTGTGTGTGTGTCTGTGTGTGTGTGTGTGTGTGTGTGTGTGTGTCTGTGTGTGTGTGTGATACAACACGACGTCTTTGCTGCCTGTTAATTATTAACTCAACCTACCTGGTTGATGAAAGTTGCTACAAACTAAATGAGAAATGTAGCGGTGTGATCTGCCTGAAGTTGAGGAAACATTAACAGGTGGATATCTCTCACGTATCTCTGTGCAGCAGTCACTTCTTCATGAAACTAGACCGTGAATGTGTTGGTTCAGCTCTCCAGCTCCTACAGGATGAAGAAAGGGACATCTGGAAGGGACTGACCTGCGTCGGCGGAGACGTGCACGGTGTACTGGCCCTTCTGAGTGAAGAACGTCTTCACGCTGGTTACTGACGACGAGGCAGCCACAACCTTCTTCCTCTCCTTCTCAATGTGCTTCATCAATAGGGCGGACATCTTGTCTCCTCCTCCTCCCCGGGACAGAGTCTTCCTCAGCAGCACGGCCTGGACCTCCCGCAGACTGTCACATACACACACACACATTCAAAGAAATACATTATATACTCAAAATACACAAACATACACAGCCACACACACACACACACACATAGTGCGTCTCACTATCTTTGTGGGGACCCGTCATTGACATAATGCATTCCCTAGCCCCTTACCCTAACCTTAACCATCACCACTAGATGCCTAACCTTAACCCTTACCCTCACCCTAACCATAACCTAATTCTAACCCTAATCCTAAAACCAAGTCTTAACCCTCAAACAGACCTTTAACCTTGTGGGCTCCAGCATTTTGGCCCCACAAGGCTGGTCGGACCCCACAAGTATACTGAACTCCCGGTTTTTGGACCTCACGAATACAGTTAAACGAGAACACACACACACACACACACAGACAGACAGACAGACACACACACATACAGACACACACGCACACACACACTCACAGAAATACACACACACACAGACACACACACACACACACGCGCGCACACACACACACATTCAGTCATGTAGCATCAGTCTTAGTGGTTGTGCGTCTGGTTCTGGTGGTTGTGTCTCTGTTTGTGGTCATCTAGCTCCCGGGCCGCTCGGCCAACAAAGAGTCCCGACATCCGAGTCGCTCTGCAGCGGGACGGGATGTGAAACGTTTCAGCTGCTGCTTGTTATTCCCCCGACGCAGACAGATAAAACGGAGAGAGGTCTGATGTCGATTTAGGGGACAGAGAGATAATATGAAAACAGACTGTTCTTGTTCTGACACGGAAATATTACATCAGCTGCAGAAGATAAACAGAGAAATGATCACATCTATAATCAGAGTACTGGCTCCAGACATGGACTGGGAAGGGGACAATGGTTCCCTGGGCAACGACATGGTAGAGAGCACCCCCCCCCCCCCCCCCCCCCACACACACACACACAGAGAAACACACACACACACACACAGAAATACATTATATACTCAAAAGACACACACACACAAAAATACACACACAAACACACATACACGCACAGACACACACAGACACACACACACATAGTGTGTTTCACTATCTTTGTGGGGACCTGTCATTGACATAATGCATTCCCTAGCCCCTTACCCTAACCTTAACCATCACCACTAGATGCCTAACCTTAACCCTTACCCTCACCCTAACCATAACCTAATTCTAACCCTAATCCTAAAACCAAGTCTTAACCCTCAAACAGACCTTTAACCTTGTGGGCTCCAGCATTTTGGGCCCACAAGGCTGTGCAGACCCTACAAAGTATACTGTATTCCCCGGTTTTTGGACCCCACGAATAAAGTAAAACACACACACACACACACACACACACACACACACACACACACATACACACACACACACACACACACACACACACACACACACACGCAATACAGGAACAAGACACACCAACTCAAAGAGTCTATTTTTGGTCGTTTGTATCTGATTTCAGTCGTTTTGGAATCTCTTTGTAGTCATTTCTGGTCGTTTTGTAGTCACTATGTTTGCGGTCGTTGCTTTCTGATGGATTTGTGTTCTGTGTGTCCGGGGGGGCGGGCGGGGGAGGGGGGTCTGGGTCTGTGCTGGTTGGCCCGTTCAGTAATCCCTCCCCGGCTCTAAGGTTACTAGGGTTGGGCATCGTTTGGATTTTAACAATTCTGATTTCAATTCTGATTCCGATTCTTTGAGCGGTGGAGTTGAAACGGGTCACTTGCCTATTTTGATTCAACGGTGGGTTGCAGTTTTACTGCTTTTTCAACGTTAAATAAAGCCGGACTAGAGCGCCGCTTACTGGGCTCCAAGGCTGCAACACAACAGGCGCCTGGCCGCTACGGAAACCAGAACTTGCGCATGTTAAATTGGGAAGCGATGATCGGATTTGAAACCAAATCCTCCAAACGATTCCAATAAAGAAACCATTCCGATGGAATCGTAATTTTTGAAACGATTCCAAGTAGGGATCGGTTCCCGTCGCCCAATCCAATCAGTTGAAATCATCTCCGATACGGCTTCGAAACGACCGGAAGTCGTTCATTTCCTCTGGAGATTCGCAGACCGCATGTGAATGGGTCCGAACGAGTGCGGTGGGAAAAAAATCGTGTCAATTGGTCATCCGGATGCGTTCCAAAAATTTAACTCAGCTACGGACGGTTCCTATCCCACAATTCCAGCGATGCTATGGTACTGATAACCAAGCCTGCTAATGCTAATTAGTTAGCTAGCAATAGCCATCGAACTATTGACATTATACCCCTATATCACATTTAACTATTGACGTTATACCCTATATCACATTTAATTATTGACATTATACCGCTATATCACATTTAACTATTGACGTTATACCCTATATCACATTTAACTATTGACATTATACCCTATATCACATTTAACTATTGACATAATACCCTATATCACATTTAACTATTGACATAATACCCTATATCACATTTAACTATTGACATTATACCCTATATCACATTTAACTATTGACATTATACCCTATATCACGTTTAACTATTGACATTATACCCTATATCACATTTAACTATTGACATTATACCGCTAGATCACATTTAACTATTGACATTATAACGCTATATCACATTTAACTATTGACATTATACCCTATATCACATTTATACCCTATATCACATTTAACTATTGACATTATACCGCTATATCACATTTAACTATTGACATTATACCCTATATCACATTTAAATATTGACATTATACCACTATATCACATTTAACTATTGACGTTATACCCTATATCACATTTAACTATTGACATTATACCGCTATATCACATTTAACTATTGACATTATACCCTATATCACATTTATACCCTATATCACATTTAACTATTGACATTATACCGCTATATCACATTTAACTATTGACGTTATACCCTATATCACATTTAACTATTGACATTATACCCTATAACACATTTAACTATTGACATAATACCCTATATCACATTTAACTATTGACATTATACCCTATATCACATTTAACTATTGACATTATACCGCTATATCACATTTAACTATTGACATTATACCCTATATCACATTTAATTATTGACATTATACCGCTATATCACATTTAACTATTGACATTATGCCCTATATCACGTTTAACTATTGACATTATACCCTATATCACATTTAACTATTGACATTATACCCTATATCACATTTAACTATTGACATTATACCCTATATCACATTTAACTATTGACATAATACCCTATATCACATTTAACTATTGACATTATACCCTATATCACATTTAATTATTGACATTATACCGCTATATCACATTTAACTATTGACATTATACCCTATATCACATTTAACTATTGACATTATACCCTATATCACATTTAACTATTGACATTATACCCTATATCACATTTAACTATTGACATTATACCGCTATATCACATTAAACTATTGACATTATACCCTATATCACACATTTAACTATTGACATTATACCCTATATCACATTTAACTATTGAAATACCCTATATCACATTTAACTATTGACATTATACCCTATATCACATTTATACCCTATATCACATTTAACTATTGACATTATTCCGCTATATCACATTTAACTATTGACATTATACCCTATATCACATTTATACCCTATATCACATTTAACTATTGACATTATACCGCTATATCACATTTAACTATTGACATTATACTCTATATCACATTTATACCCTATAACACATTTAACTATTGACATTATACCGCTATATCACATTTAACTATTGACGTTATACCCTATATCACATTTAACTATTGACATTATACCCTATAACACATTTAACTTTTGACATAATACCCTATATCACATTTAACTATTGACATTATACCCTATATCACATTTAACTATTGACATTATACCCTATATCACATTTAACTATTGACATTATAGCCTATATCACATTTAACTATTGACATTATACCCTATATCATATTTAACTATTGACATTATACCCTATATCACATTTAACTATTGACATTATACCCTATATCACTTTTAACTATTTACATAATACCCTATATCACATTTAACTATTGACATTATACCCTATATCACATTTAATTATTGACATTATACCGCTATATCACATTTAACTATTGACATTATACCCTATATCACATTTAACTATTGACATTATACCCTATATCACATTTAACTATTGACATTATACCGCTATATCACATTAAACTATTGACGTTATACCCTATATCACATTTAACTATTGACATTATAGCCTATATCACATTTAACTATTGACATTATACCCTATATCATATTTAACTATTGACATTATACCCTATATCCCATTTAACTATTGACATTATACCCTATATCACATTTAACTATTGACATTATACCCTATATCACATTTAACTATTGACATTATACCCTATATCACATTTAACTGCAGTCCTCCAGAGTACCTCTAGGGGGACACGTACCCCCTGCAGTCCTCCAGAGTACCACTAGGGGGACACGTACCCCCTGCAGTCCTCCAGAGTACCTCTAGGGGGACACGTACCCCCTGCAGTCCTCCAGAGTACCTCAAGGGGGACACGTACCCCCTGCAGTCCTCCAGAGTACCTCAAGGGGGACACGTACCCCCTGCAGTCCTCCAGAGTACTCCTAGAGGGACACGTACCCCCTGCAGTCCTCCAGAGTACCTCTAGGGGGACACGTACCCCCTTGTCACGTCACGTTCTTGCCTTTTTTCTTTCTTCTTCTTTCGAAGTTTGTCGCTTTTTGGAATTTTTTGTCTCTTTTGTCGCCCTAGTGTCGCCTTCCTTCTTTCTACTGTGTTTTTTTTTGGAGTATTTGTTACTATTTTGGACCTATTCTTGCCTTCCTTCCTTCTTTCTACAGTTTTTGTCTCCTTTTTCCATCAGCATCTAAATATTTCCCAGGTCCAAGGCTGTAGTTGGCTTAAAAACAGCTGTTCAAAGGGGGAACATTATAGAAAAAAGCTTGAGAACCTCTGGGTCAGAGGACGCTTCAGATGGTAAAACGCTGACGTTTTCACAAGAAACTACCCAGAATCCCCCAGAATCAGTTTTCCCACAGTCCGTCCTGACCCCTGCTCTGACCCCGGCTCTGACCCCCGACCCCGGACCTCTGAACTCTGAACTCTGGGATGTTTTGATTGTTAACACCGAAGAGAGGTAACTCGGCTGCAGTCGGGACATTTGACACACAGAATACGGAAGGTTACGGCTTTCATCAAAGCTGTTGAAGAGACGGAGAGCAACACGTCTCTGTGGGTCCGACGGGAACACGTTTTCAGATGCTATACATATAGGATATACTATATACTGCAGTACAAGAACTGTGAAAATACTCCAACTCCTGCATTCAAAGGCTTACTGAAGTACAAGTCTCTATGTTGCCGTAAAATGTCATTTCTTTGTTGTCTGTTTCTGGTCCTACCCCCTTTTCAATTTTTAAACTTTAGTTAAATACAAAACAATTTGATGCTTCACTTACTTACATACGTATGTTTACATACAGATGCACGAATCGTATATATCTTCCTACCTACTCGCACATACACACATGCACACATACACACATACACACATAGACACACATACATACACAGACACACATGCATACACATAGACACACATAGACACACATACATACACAGACACACATGCATATACATAGACACACATACATACACAGACACACATGCATACACATAGACACACATACATACACAGACACACATACATACACATAGACACACATGCATACATACACACATACACACATAGACACACATACATACACAGACACACATACATACACATAGACACACATGCATACATACACACATAGACACACATACACACATAGACACACATACATACACATAGACACACATGTATACACACAGACACACATAGACACACATACATACACAGACACACATACATACACATAGACACACATGCATACATACACACATACACACATAGACACACATACATACACAGACACACATACACACATAGACACACATGCATACACATAGACACACATACATACACATAGACACACATACATACACATAGACACACATACATACACATAGACACACATGCATACATACACACATAGACACACATGTATACACACAGACACACATAGACACACATGTATACACACAGACACACATAGACACACATAGACACACATACATACACATAGACACACATAGACACACATACATACACACATGCATATACACAGACACACATGCATACACAGACACATGCATAAATACATGCATACACACTGTTTGCTGTCATGTCTCAGCAGTCTGTGGTGAGTTACACTGAACAGTATTTACATCTATATTTACAGTGTGTATTATCAGGTGTGCAGCGCCACCTGCTGCCTGAACATACACACTGCACACTCTCCTTTATTAAACTCTAGAGTTGATGGTTTTGAGATGAAACACAGACTGCAAAATAAATGAAGAGATTAACTAAATATGTTTGATTTGAAGAGTTATAGAGAAACAAGAGAAGACAGGAAACGAGAGAGGAGAGGATACAAGAGAGGAGAGGAAACAAGAGAAGAGAGGAAACAAGAGAGGAGAGGAAACAAGAGAGGAGAGGATACAAGAGAGGAGAGGATACAAGAGAGGAGAGGATACAAGAGGAGAGGAAACAAGAGAGGAAACAAGAGAGGAAACGAGAGAGGAGAGGAAACAAGAGAGGAAACGAGAGAGGAGAGGATACAAGAGAGGAGAGGAAACGAGAGAGGAAATGAGAGAGGAGAGGAAACAAGAGAGGAAATGAGAGAGGAGAGGAAACAAGAGAGGAGAGGATACAAGAGAGGAGAGGAAACAAGAGAGGAGAGGAAACAAGAGAGGAGAGGATACAAGAGAGGAGAGGATACAAGAGAGGAGAGGAAACAAGAGAGGAGAGGAAACAAGAGAGGAGAGGATACAAGAGAGGAGAGGAAACAAGAGAGGATAGGAAACAAGAGAAGAGAGGACACAAGAGAGGAAACGAGAGAGGAAACAAGAGAGGAGAGGAAACAAGAGAGGATAGGAAACAAGAGAGGAGAGGAAACAAGAGAGGAAACAAGAGAGGAGAGGAAACAAGAGAGGAGAGGAAACAAGAGAGGAAACAAGAGAGGAGAGGAAACAAGAGAGGAAACAAGAGAGGAGAGGAAACAAGAGAGGAAACAAGAGAGGAGAGGAAACAAGAGAGGAAACAAGAGAGGAGAGGAAACGAGAGAGGAGAAGAAACAAGAGAGGAGAGGAAACGAGAGAGGAAACGAGAGAGGAGAGGAAACAAGAGAGGAAACAAGAGAGGAGAGGAAACAAGAGAGGAAAGGAGAGAGGAGAGGAAACAAGAGAGGAAACAAGAGAGGAAAGGAGAGAGGAGAGGAAACAAGAGAGGAAACAAGAGAGGAGAGGAAACAAGAGAGGAAACAAGAGAAGAAAGGAAAGGAGAGGAAACAAGAGGAGGTTACAGGACACGCAAGTAAAGGAGGGAAAAGAAGGAGAAAGAGGAAGAAAAGAAAGAGGAGAGGAGCCCGTATAAGGAGAGGAGAAGAGAGGAGAAGTGTGTCAAATGTTCATTATTGCAGATTATAAAAGAAATGAAAGTCCTCTTACCTCAGCGGCTGCTTCTTTGCTCCTCCGTCCGAGTCTCTTCTGTCCTCCCGCGTCTTCTCCCCTCCCTCCCCGCCATCGTGCACGGTTTCCCGTCCCCTCGGCGCTCCCTCGGCCTCCGGATTCAGCCCGTCCGCTCCTCTCAGCCGCGAGTTCGACTCCACAGTCGGGACTTCAAACGGTGTCGACCTTTTACCGTCCGTTTTGGACGTTCCTTCCACAGCTAGCGTCTGTCTCTGCTCAGCGTGGGACCAGGACCGGGAGCCTTCTGAATCAGCCTGTGGGATCAGGGTCTTATCTTCTGTTTTTGAGGCTTCTTGCGGTCCCGTTGGCTCAGACGGTAACCACGTAACGCCGGCCGCGATTGGGATCTCCCCTCCGTCTCCCGGCCGCGGGGCTCTCCGTCCCGCCTGCGGACGTTTTGGGGACGTTTGGTTCTCCTCCACTTTGGAAGCTCCTCCTACGTCTTCAGTTTTAGATCTGGGAAAGACACGTCTGTGTTTGTTGTGAACTCTGACACGGAGACGTCAGAGAGTGCAGGCGGAGTTCATTTATTTCAATTACGCTCACGCTCACGCCACGCTCACGCTCACGCCACGCTCACACGCACGCCACGCTCACACTCACGCCATGCTCACGCCACCCTCACACTCACGCCATGCTCACGCCACCCTCACACTCACGCCATGCTCACGCTCACGCTCACGCCACGCTCACACGCACGCCACACTCACACTCACGCCATGCTCACGCCACGCTCACGCCACGCTCACGTCACCCTCACACTCGCGCCACCCTCACGCTCACGCCATGCTCACGCCATGCTCACGCCACACTCACACTCACGCCATGCTCACGCCATGCTCACGCCACGCTCAGGTCACCCTCACACTCGCGCCACCCTCACGCTCACGCCATGCTCACGTCACCCTCACGCTCACGGCACGCTCACACTCACGCCACCCTCACACTCACGCCACGCTCACACTCACGCCATGGTCACGCCACGCTCACGCCACCCTCACACTCACGCCATGCTCACGCCACCCTCACACTCACGCCATGCTCACGCCACCCTCACACTCACGCCATGCTCACGCCACCCTCACACTCACGCCATGCTCACGCCACCCTCACGCCACGCTCACACTCACGCCATGCTCACGCCATGCTCACGCCATGCTCACGCCACCCTCACGCCACGCTCACACTCACGCCATGCTCACGCCACCCTCACGCTCACGGCACGCTCACGCCATGCTCACGCCATGCTCACGCCACCCTCACGCCACGCTCACACTCACGCCATGCTCACGCCACCCTCACGCTCACGGCACGCTCACGCCATGCTCACGCCATGCTCACGCCATGCTCACGCCACCCTCACGCTCACGCCACCCTCACGCTCACGCCACCCTCACGCCACCCTCACGCCACCCTCACCCTTAACCTCACGCCACCCTCACGCTCACGCCACGCTCACCTTGCTGCGTTGGGGACCCGGGCGCTGAGAGTGGAAGGGGGACTCGGGTCTCCTGGTTCGGGTTCAGGTCTGCCGGTTGTTGCCGTGGCGACAGTGATGAGGTGGCGTGGAGGCAGCGCGGTGGGTTCTCGGGGCGGAGGGACGGAGGCCGGCGCGGAGAGCTCACAGCGCTCACCGCGGAAACCTCGCCGGCACACACACCGGTTAGGCTGCCGGCACCACGCACTGCTATGGCAACGGGGAAGACACCTAGCTGCTGGAGGAGAGGAGGAGAGGAGAGGAGGAGGGGAGGAGGAGGGGAGGAGGGGAGGAGGGGAGAGAGGAGGGGAGGAGGGGAGGAGGAGAGAGAGGAGGGGAGGAGAGAGAGGAGGGGAGGAGAGAGAGGAGAGGAGGGGAGGAGGGGAGGAGGGGAGGAGGAGAGAGAGGAGGGGAGGAGGAGAGAGAGGAGGGGAGGAGGGGAGGAGAGGAGGAGGGGAGGAGGGGAGGAGGAGAGAGAGGAGGGGAGGAGGGGAGAGAGGAGAGCAGGAGAGGAGGGGAGGAAGAGAGAGAGGAGGGGAGGAGGAGAGGAGAAGAGGAGGGGAGGGGAGGAAGAGGAGAGAGGAGGAGAGGAGGAGAGAGAGAGGAGAGAGAGGAGAGGAGGAGAGGAGAGAGGAGAGAGAGGAGAGGAGGAGAGAGAGGAGAGGAGGAGAGGAGAGAGGAGGAGAGAGAGGAGAGGAGGAGAGAGAGGAGAGGAGAGGAGAGAGGAGAGAGAGGAGAGGAGGAGAGGAGAGAGGAGGAGAGGAGAGAGATGAGAGGAGGAGAGGAGAGAGGAGAGAGGAGGAGAGGAGGAGAGGAGGAGAGAGAGGAGGAGAGGAGGAGAGGAGGAGAGGAGAGAGGAGGAGGAGAGGAGAGGAGAG
>CM042316.1:41268426-41275449 GCA_023566125.1 Zingel zingel | reverse complement strand
CAAGTTATTGGCAACCAGAACTCTTCCCCTATTCGACAGCTGGGGTAGCAACCATGTCCATCTAGACAACCGAGCGCACACCTTCTCCTTCACTCCCTCCCAGTTCTTTTTAACAAAACCCTCAGAACCCAAAAACACTCCCAAAACTTTCAACCCTTCCTTCCCCCACTCAAGTCCCCCTGGCAGACTGGGCACAGCTTTACCTCTCCACTGCCCTACTAACAAGGCCTCACTCTTAGCCCAGTTCACCCGTGCAGATGTAGCCCTCTCATACAGGGATAGAGCATCCTGTAAACACTGAACATCTTTCTGACTGCAGACAAAAATATTGACATCATCTGCATAGGCTGAAACAACAAGAGGACGCTCAACGCTCAAGGACCCAGGCAGGAGAAGACCACTAAGTCGAGCCCTCATCCTGCACAGTAGAGGTTCAATTGCTATGGTATATAGCTGTCCCGAAATAGGGCAACCTTGTCTTATCCCCCTCTGCACAGGAACAGGCCGACTCAGCCCCGCCCCCGTCTTCACCAAACACTGTGCACCATTGTACAACAAACCAACCCAAGACAGAAACCCATCACCAAAACCAAATGCTTTAAGTGCAGAAAACAAATAAGAGTGATCCACCTTATCAAAAGCTTTTTCCTGGTCCAAAGAGACAATACCAACATCAAGATCATACACTTTACACACGTCGAGAATGTCCCGAACACAGAAAATATTGTCCATGATCGATCTATCTGGAACACAATAGGTTTGGTCCGATTGTATAATTAGTTCCAGGACAACCTTCAAACGATTTGACAATGCTCTGGAAAGTACCTTATAATCCGTACACAGGAGGGAAACTGGGCGCCAGTTCTTAAGTAACGCCAGATCACCTTTTTTTGGCAGCAATGACAACACTGCCCGCTGACAAGAAACAGGAAGAAATCCTGTTCTAATCCCCTCCATAAAAACCTCATGAAGGTCTGGTCCAATTATATTCCAGAACTGTTTATAAAAATCTGTGGAGAGACCATCTATCCCCGGTGCCTTTCCTGTAGCCATCTGGTTGACGGCGGCTTTCAGCTCCTCCAGAGTTAGCTCGCAGTCCAAAGCAGCTTTCTCGTCCGGAGTGAGCTGAGGAAGACCCTCAAGTAGCTCCTCACGACACCGCATGCTGCACTGTTGGGCCTCAAAGAGGTCAGCGTAGAAACCCATGGCATGGCTCCTCATCTCAGCCGGACTGGTGGTTACTCTACCTCCTGGAAGCTGAAGGCACGTCATCTGCTTCCTCTGAGCCACAGATCTCTCCAGATTAAAAAAGAAGGAGCTTGGGGCATCCATGTCCTTTAACTGGAGGAAACGACACCTGACAAGTGCTCCCTTCACTCTCTCGTTCAAGATGGAGCTCAATTCCAGTTTTTTCCTATGCAACACCTGCCCTAAAGAAGGGTCAGAGTCTCTATTTAAAACCTCCTCAATACTGCGGATGTTGGCTTCAAGTTTCATGACCTCTGCATTAATCTTAGCAGTTGAATGGGAGGTGTATTGTTGACAAAAAACACGAACTTGTGCTTTGCCAACGTCCCACCACTGCGTCAAAGACTTAAAATCAGCTTTTTTATTTTTCCAGCACTTCCAAAAGTGCTCAAAAGTGTCACAGAACTTGCTGTCTTGTAAAAGTTTGTTATTAAAATGCCAGTAGGACTTAATCCTCTCACCTGGCGAGACAATCAAATCCATAAAAACAAAGTGATGATCCGTGAAGCCAACAGGGGTTATTCTACTGTGGACCAGTCTAGAGCTAAGGTTTGGGGAGATATAAATCCTGTCGAGTCTGGCTGCACTCACCCCACTGTTAATGACCCTCACCCAGGTGTACTGTCGGGATTGTGGATGTTTCACCCTCCATGTGTCTACCAAATCCAGCTGGTTAATGGTGCTATTCAAACTCTGAGCTGAATGTGGGTGTGGTTCCTCGCCTATCCTGTCCACAGTGAAATCAGGAGTACAGTTAAAATCGCCACCAACAATCAGCTGATCCTGATGGTACTTATTTAATTCAGTTTTTAATTGAGTGAAAAAAATCACTCTTTCTGCTCCCTGATTAGGGGCGTATACATTAACGAAACAAAACACAGAACCCTCTATCTCTGCCCTGACAACCAGCAGGCGTCCCGCTACCACTTCAGTGGAGGATATGATGGTTGCATTCGCTGCTGCCTTAAACAGAACAGCCACCCCTGCGCTGACATTAGTGCCATGGCTAAGAGCATGGGGACCCTCCCACCATAAACCCCAATCTGTCTCAACTGCTGGATCTGAATGTGTTTCCTGCAACAGCAGCACATCAATCCTTTTCTGACTAGAAACCTCAGAGATTAAAGCCCTCTTGTGCCCGTCTCTCCCACCATTGATATTAAGAGATCCTATTTTAAGGCTCCTCATAGAAAAGTCGGAAAAAAGAAACAGACAAGTTGAGACAAGCAGAGAACAATATAAAGAGGAAAAAAGTTTAAGTGTCATGATCATTGGAAGTTCTTATTCTTTTTGAGGTTCTACATCCCTTTTCCTTTCTTAAAGTCGTAATGTGCTTTTTGAGGCGATAACGTTTCTTTTTATCTAACAGGTCAAAACTCACCAGTCTTTTCAGGACAGCAACAGACCTGATAAATTTTTCTGTGTCTTTGAAATAATCAGTCACTTTCACAGATCTTTTAAATGTTTCATTCAGAAAACGATCTATTTCCTCTAATGAATACAGATCTGTGCTCAGATTAATTTCTCCAATAGACACAGTATCAGACTCCGAATCGTACTCCATCTCTTCACTAGCACATGACGCCTGACTGCTGAATAGGCCCTCACCCTGTTCAACAGTGGGGATCCCAGTGTGATCTCTTGTGATACTTGTGGAAGCTACTTCCTCGGTAATCCCTGACTGTGACTGCGCTTTAGCACCTCCACACTCAGAATCACTCTCTACTGGCTCGGGAACCAGCTGCTGCTCAGCCTGGCTCTGCTTTTCCACATTACCTTCCTCACCTTTCTCAACCGCTTCACCGGCGGCTGCATCTGCAACGCCGCGATCTACCGCCACGCCCCCCGCATCAGCTGCTCCAGCCACATCGGACCCTTCACCGGGCGCAACATCATCCGCCCCCGGGCCGCCAGCCCCATCCCCCGGGCCGCCAGCCCCATCCCCCGGGCCGCCAGCCCCATTCGCGGCATTATCCGCGGCCGCGGTTTCAGGCGCCGCAGCCTCGCCATCAGTCGGCGCCTGCTGTCTGTGTGGACATGCAAAACGCTTGTGCCCCACATCTCCACACTCAAAACATTTCAACTGTCCAGAGCTTGCATACACCATATAAGACCCGTTACCATGCTTCACTCTGAAGGACACCTCCAGCGTCTGTGTGGGCGAGTCCAGGAACATGAACACCTGCCGCCTCAGAGACTGCACATGTCGCAGTTTGGGATCTTTACATCCTAGAGTCACAGTTTTAAAAGCACTGGCAAACTTTCCAAACCTCCGAAGTTCATTCCCCAACAACTCGTCGGATATGAACGGCGGAACACCAGATACGGTGATCCGCGTGGAGGGAACTGATAAAGGGGAAACCTGCACAAAGCTGTCTCTGATCAACACACCGCTCTCAATCAGCTGATGCACAAGCTACTCGTCCTTCATGAACACAACCACTGCTCTGTTCATTCTGGACGCAAAAGACAGGTTGTCATATCCTACCTGTTCACCCACCGCCAACAGCACCTCCTCCACAGAAACGTTACTCTCCGGGGGGGCTATCCTCACACCCTGCCGGAGACTCGGAGGTGGCGTCTCAAAGGACGCCATTCCTCCCGGAAAAAAAGACACTCGACCGAAACCCCGATTCCTCAGCAGACACTCCACAAAAACAGTTTAAGAGACTTACCTGATCATGCACCAAAGGACAGGCTGAAAATACAGTCAGAAAATACGAAAAACAGGGACAGAAACAGTTTGAAAAACCCGCGCCACTCGCACCTCCGCCACCACCACTCACGCTCACCGGAAACGGAAAGGAGAGGAGATAGGAGAGGAGAGGAGAGGAGAGGGGAGGGGAGGAGGAGGGGAGGAGGGGAGGAGGGGAGAGAGGAGGGGAGGAGGGGAGAGAGGAGGGGAGGAGGGGAGGAGGAGGGGAGGAGGAGAGGAGAGGAGGGGAGGAGGGGAGAGAGGAGGGGAGGAGGGGAGGAGGAGGGGAGGAGGAGGGGAGGAGAGGAGGGGAGGAGAGGAGGGGAGGAGAGGAGGGGAGGAGAGGAGGGGAGGAGGAGGGGAGGAGAGGAGGGGAGGAGGGGAGGAGGAGAGAGAGGAGGGGAGGAGAGAGAGGAGGGGAGGAGAGAGAGGAGAGGAGGGGAGGAGGGGAGGAGGGGAGGAGGGGAGGAGGAGAGAGAGGAGGGGAGGAGGGGAGAGAGGAGAGCAGGAGAGGAGGGGAGGAAGAGAGAGAGGAGGGGAGGAGGAGAGGAGAAGAGGAGGGGAGGGGAGGAGAAGAGGAGAGAGGAGGAGAGGAGGAGAGGAGGAGAGAGAGGAGAGGAGGAGAGGAGGAGAGGAGAGAGAGAGAGAGGAGAGGAGAGATGAGGAGAGGAGAGATGAGGAGAGAGAGGAGAGGAGGAGAGAGAGGAGAGGAGGAGAGGAGAGAGGAGGAGAGAGAGGAGAGGAGGAGAGGAGAGAGGAGAGAGGAGAGAGGAGGAGAGGAGAGAGATGAGAGGAGGAGAGGAGAGAGGAGAGAGGAGAGAGGAGGAGAGGAGGAGAGGAGGAGAGAGAGGAGAGGAGAGGAGGAGAGGAGGAGAGGAGAGAGGAGGAGAGAGAGGAGAGGAGAGGAGGAGAGGAGGAGAGGAGAGAGGAGGAGAGAGAGGAGAGGAGAGGAGGAGAGGAGGAGAGGAGAGAGGAGGAGAGGAGAGGAGGAGAGGAGAGAGGAGGAGAGAGGAGAGAGGAGGAGAGGAGAGAGGAGGAGAGAGGAGAGAGGAGAGAGGAGGAGAGGAGAGGAGAGAGGAGAGGAGGAGAGGAGGAGAGGAGGAGAGGAGAGAGGAGAGGAGAGAGGAGGGGAGGAGGGGAGGAGGGGAGAGAGGAGGGGAGGAGGGGAGAGAGGAGGGGAGGAGGGGAGGAGAGAGAGGAGGGGAGGAGGGGAGGAGGGGAGAGAGGAGGGGAGGAGGGGATGAGGGGAGGAGGGGAGGAAGAGAGAGGAGGGGATGAGGGGAGGAGGGGAGGAGGGGAGAGAGGAGGGGATGAGGGGAGGAGGAGAGGAGGAGAGGAGAGGAGGAGGGGAGGAGGAGGGGAGGAGGGGAGAGAGGAGGGGAGGAGGGGAGGAGGAGAGAGAGGAGGGGAGGAGGGGATGAGGGGAGGAGGAGAGGAGGGGAGGAGGGGAGGAGGGGATGAGGGGAGGAGGGGAGGAAGAGAGAGAGGAGGGGAGGAGGAGAGGAGAAGAGGAGGGGAGGGGAGGAGGAGAGTGGAGAGAGAGGAGAGGAGGAGAGGAGAGAGGAGAGAGAGGAGAGGAGGAGAGGAGAGAGGAGAAGAGGAGGAGAGAGAGAGAGGAGGGGAGGAGGAGGGGAGGAGGAGGGGAGGAGGGGAGGAGGGGAGAGAGGAGGGGAGGAGGGGAGGAGGGGAGGAGAGAGAGGAGGGGAGGAGGAGGGGAGGAGGAGGGAGGGGAGGAGGGGAGGAAGAGAGAGAGGAGGGGAGGAGGGGAGAGAGGAGGGGAGGAGGAGAGGAGAAGAGGAGGGGAGGAGGGGAGGGGAGGAGAAGAGGAGGGGAGGAGGGCAGGGGAGGAGGAGAGGAGAGGAGGAGAGAGAGGAGAGAGAGGAGAGGAGGAGAGAGAGGAGAGGAGGAGAGGAGAGAGGAGGAGAGGAGAGAGGAGGAGAGGAGAGAGGAGAGTGGAGAGAGGAGGAGAGGAGGAGAGAGGAGGAGAGGAGAGAGGAGGAGAGGAGAGTGGAGAGAGAGGAGAGGAGGAGAGGAGAGAGGAGGAGAGAGAGGAGAGGAGGAGAGGAGAGAGGAGGAGAGGAGAGAGGAGAGAGGAGGAGAGGAGAGGAGGAGAGGAGAGAGGAGGAGAGGAGAGTGGAGAGAGAGGAGAGGAGGAGAGGAGAGAGGAGGAGAGAGAGGAGAGGAGGAGAGGAGAGAGGAGGAGAGGAGAGAGGAGGAGAGGAGAGGAGGAGAGGAGGAGAGGAGGGGAGGAGGGGAGGAGAGAGAGGAGGGGAGGAGGGGAGGAGGGGAGAGAGGAGGGGAGGAGGGGATGAGGGGAGGAGGGGAGGAAGAGAGAGGAGGGGATGAGGGGAGGAGGGGAGGAGGGGAGAGAGGAGGGGATGAGGGGAGGAGGAGAGGAGGAGAGGAGAGGAGGAGGGGAGGAGGAGGGGAGGAGGGGAGAGAGGAGGGGAGGAGGGGAGGAGGAGAGAGAGGAGGGGAGGAGGGGATGAGGGGAGGAGGAGAGGAGGGGAGGAGGGGAGGAGGGGATGAGGGGAGGAGGGGAGGAAGAGAGAGAGGAGGGGAGGAGGAGAGGAGAAGAGGAGGGGAGGGGAGGAGGAGAGTGGAGAGAGAGGAGAGGAGGAGAGGAGAGAGGAGAGAGAGGAGAGGAGGAGAGGAGAGAGGAGAAGAGGAGGAGAGAGAGAGAGGAGGGGAGGAGGAGGGGAGGAGGAGGGGAGGAGGGGAGGAGGGGAGAGAGGAGGGGAGGAGGGGAGGAGGGGAGGAGAGAGAGGAGGGGAGGAGGAGGGGAGGAGGAGGGAGGGGAGGAGGGGAGGAAGAGAGAGAGGAGGGGAGGAGGGGAGAGAGGAGGGGAGGAGGAGAGGAGAAGAGGAGGGGAGGAGGGGAGGGGAGGAGAAGAGGAGGGGAGGAGGGCAGGGGAGGAGGAGAGGAGAGGAGGAGAGAGAGGAGAGAGAGGAGAGGAGGAGAGAGAGGAGAGGAGGAGAGGAGAGAGGAGGAGAGGAGAGAGGAGGAGAGGAGAGAGGAGAGTGGAGAGAGGAGGAGAGGAGGAGAGAGGAGGAGAGGAGAGAGGAGGAGAGGAGAGTGGA
>CM042316.1:41253426-41260926 GCA_023566125.1 Zingel zingel | reverse complement strand
CAAAAGTTGAGGCCATCCACAGATATGGGACCTCACGGGACCCCACGGGACCCCACGGGACCTCACGGGACATCACGGGACCAGACGGGACCCCACGGGACCTCACGGGACCTCACGGGATCCAACGGGACCCCACGGGACTTCACGGGACCCCACGGGACACCACGGGACCTCACGGGACACCACGGGACCCCGCGGGACCCCACGGGACCCCACGGGATCCGACGGGACCCCACGGGACCCCACGGGACCCCACGGGATCCGACGAAACCCCACGGGACCTGACGGGACCCGACAGGAACTCACGGGACCCCATGGGACCTCACGGGACCCCACGGGACCCCACGGAATCCGACGAAACCCCACGGGACCTGACGGGACCCGACAGGAACTCACGGGACCCCACGGGACCTCAAGGGACCTCACGGGACCTGACGGATCCACAGATACAGTTCTTCCTAAGGATTCACTGCGCCACATGTATGTTCAACAACTATTTTAATAGCTTTGTATTCTATGCAAAAAAAGGTATTTTATACAATATATGTAGTAGGGGGTCCCTGCTCCGTCTCTCTTCCAGTTAAGGGGACCTTGGATTAAAAAACCCTGAAGACCCCCCCGCTCTACAGAAGTCTGATGTACACCGAGTTCACGTGTGAGCTGCGACCACTAAACTGGTGGAGTTACACACTGAGAAGACGTTTGTGACGGAGCGTTACCTCCAACACAAAGATTTCTCAGGGTTTGAACATTTGGGATAATCTCAGTACCCAACTCAACAACATATAGAGTCAGACACTCTGGAGGACCGCAGGGGGTACGTGTCCCCCTAGGGGTACTCTGGAGGACTGCAGGGGGTACGTGTCCCCCTAGAGGTACTCTGGAGGACTGCAGGGGGTACGTGTCCCCCTAGAGGTACTTTGGAGGACTGCAGGGGGTACGTGTCCCCCTAGAGGTACTTTGGAGGACTGCATGGGGTACGTGTCCCCCTAGTGGTACTCTGGAGGACTGCAGGGGGTCCGTGTCCCTCTAGAAAAATTATGAATCTCACTATGGCCACACCAAGACCCACATGGCGTGGCCATAGTGGTCGATTGGTTGGGGTTAGGCATATGACCTCGAGTGGATAAGGTTAGGATAGCTGATTGGTCAGGGGATAGGACCTGAACCAATGGGGTTACGTTACCTTGCGTAAGCATGGACGCCTGGCCAATGGTAGCTATTGAAGGGCGGGTCTTGGCGTGGCCATAGTGGGAAAAAAAAGATATTGCGTCCATCTAGGGGTACTCTGGAGGACTGCAGGGGGTACGTGTGTCCCCCTAGAGGTACTCTGGAGGACTGCAGGGGGTACGTGTCCCCCTAGAGGTACTCTGGAGGACTGCAGGGGGTACGTGTCCCCCTAGAGGTACTCTGGAGGACTGCAGGGGGTACGTGTCCCCCTAGAGGTACTCTGGAGGACTGCAGGGGGTACGTGTCCCCCTAGAGGTACTCTGGAGGACTGCAGGGGATACTTACAAGGCTGGAGTTACTTCTACGGTCCTTTTTTCTGCAAGTTTGTCGCTTTTTTCAAAGTTTTTGTCTCCGTTTTCAAAGTTTTTGTCGTCTGTTTTGACCTTTTCTTGCCTTTCTTCCTTCTTTCTACTGCCCTTTTCCACATTTTTTTCGCCTTTTTCATCATCATTTAAACGTTTTCAAGGTATTTTCCAATCTAGCGCTGACATCCGGGGGTACATGGCTTTAAAAAAAACTGTTCAAAGTGGGAACATTATAGAAAAAAAGCTTGAGAACCAGTGCTGTACAGGGTTATAAAACAGCCGTTTGGTCCTTTAAAATGTAACTTTGAATGGGACTCTTGTTCTGCTCAGTGAAAGAACAAATATATACGTCAGAAGAACGTTACGGAGCAACAACGCGCCGTCTGTGTTCAGCTACAGTCTCAACAACACCTTCCACTTCAAATAAAGTGTCCGGCTTTCTTCTTCCTGCAGGAACACTCCGCTCTCTGTTCACTTCTCTCTTTAATCTCCTACAGATGCTTCGGACACAACTCCCAAACTCACAGAGAAAGTTACTCCTCCGTCACGTTCAGACTCAGATATACGGCCGGCCGGCGATAAAAGAGCTTTCAAACTTTAACAGATGTTGAAAAGGTGAGAGACTCCTACACATAACAATGTGTAATGACAGATGTAACAGTTTAATTCCTGCAGTGTGTGGAGAGCAGAGCGAGGGTTAATCCAGAACAGCCCAACACACGCTAACGGACTCCCAAACAACATAAACTCTCAAACCAGGAAATCTCACGTGATTACACGTGACTTTAGAGCAGGGGGAGTCAAACTTAACTCCCCTAATGGTCAGACCTGTAGAGGTTACTGACATGCTTTTATTTAAGTGAAAAAGTCATATATTGTGGCTGTATTATTGCATATCTCATATAGCTTTCTCACTTACAGTTTGGGCCTTAGTCGTCATAGGAGAATGGTAGCCTAGAAATCTAGACGCGCCGTAGCGGCAGCAAATGTAATTTGCAGCTAGGGTCGTCTAGCAACTCTGGTCAGGCCAATCACATCGTGTATAGAGCCGGTGGGCGGGGCTTATGGCTGCTGCTGGTGGAGAACAGCGGTCTTTGGAGTCGGCTTTGGCCGTGACTCTGGAAGACTTGGAGTTCAGCTTTTCTTTAAAATGCAAAAAAACTAATCTGCTGAAAAGATCTGCGAGGGGGCCCCGGTTTGGTCCTCGGGCCTCGAGTTTGACACTTGTGCGGTTGCGTGTTTAGAAGTGTTACAGAAATGTTTCAGGTCAGACCTCCCGGCTGGTTACTCAGATACGAGACCGACTTGTTAGATCGTCAACAGACGGACGTGAAGGGATCCGAGTGTCCTGAGTTACACGAGGTCTGGGTCAACGTAGCCGAGTCCCCCCGAGCACACGCGGTCCTCACACTGATACCAAAAACAAAAGCTGTGTGTGTGTGTGTGTGTGTGTGTGTGTGCGCGCGTGTGTTGTAAACAGTCTGACAGGACTTTGAAGTCAAGGACTTTTTTCACACACTCATACAAACCTTTTTAATCTGCTCTGTACACACACACACACACACACACACACACACACACACACACACACACACACACACACACACACACACACACAAAAGCCCAGTCAGGCAGTTCACATAGTTTAGGATTAGTGTGTATTTGTTGACTTTGCATCCATCACTTGACCGCCACTCAGACTTGCACTAGAGGCTGGTAACACACGTTATATATATATATATATATATGGTGTATATAAGTTGTTCTGGCCCTCCTTCGTAAAGACCATCTCAAAGCTCTTACTCCTGCCCCGAGGAGCGAGGAGGGAGCACGGAGGACCTATGGGCGAGGAGGGAGCATGGAGGAGCTATGAGCGAGGGAGGAGCTATGAGCGAGGAGGGAGCATGGAGGAGCTATGAGCGAGGGAGGAGCTATGAGCGAGGAGGGAGCATGGAGGAGCTATGAGCGAGGGTGGAGCTATGTGCGAGGGAGGAGCTATGAGCGAGGAGGGAGCATGGAGGAGCTATGAGCGAGGGAGGAGCTATGAGCGAGGAGGGAGCATGGAGGAGCTATGAGCGAGGGTGGAGCTATGAGCGAGGGAGGAGCTATGAGCGAGGGAGGAGCTATGAGCGAGGAGGGAGCATGGAGGAGCTATGAGCGAGGAGGGAGCATGGATGAGCTATGAGCGAGAGCGAGGAGGGAGCATGGAGGAGCTATGAGTGAGGGAGGAGCTATGAGCGAGGAGGGAGCATGGAGGAGCTATGAGCGAGGAGGGAGCATGGAGGAGCTATGAGCGAGGGAGGAGCTATGAGCGAGGAGGGAGCATGGAGGAGCTATGAGCGAGGGAGGAGCTATGAGCGAGGGAGGAGCTTTGAGCGAGGAGGGAGCATGGAGGAGCTATGAGCGAGGGAGGAGCTATGAGCGAGGAGGGAGCTTTGAGCGAGGAGGGAGCTATGAGCGAGGGAGGAGCTATGAGCGAGGAGGTAGCATGGAGGAGCTATGAGCGAGAGAGGAGCTATGAGCGAGGAGGGAGCATGGAGGAGCTATGAGCGAGGGAGGAGCTATGAGCGAGGAGGGAGCTATGAGCGAGGGAGGAGCTATGAGCGAGGAGGGAGCATGGAGGAGCTATGAGCGAGGAGGGAGCATGGATGAGCTATGAGCGAGAGCGAGGAGGGAGCATGGAGGAGCTATGAGCGAGGGAGGAGCTATGAGCGAGGAGGGAGCATGGAGGAGCTATGAGCGAGGAGGGAGCATGGAGGAGCTATGAGCGAGGGAGGAGCTATGAGCGAGGAGGGAGCATGGAGGAGCTATGAGCGAGGGTGGAGCTATGAGCGAGGGAGGAGCTATGAGCGAGGAGGGAGCATGGAGGAGCTATGAGCGAGGCAGGAGCTATGAGCGAGGAGGGAGCATGGAGGAGCTGTGAGCGAGGAGGGAGCTTTGAGCGAGGAGGGAGCATGGAGGAGCTATGAGCGAGGGTGGAGCTATGTGCGAGGGAGGAGCTATGAGCGAGGGAGGAGCTATGAGCGAGGAGGGAGCTTTGAGCGAGGAGGGAGCTATGAGCGAGGGAGGAGCTATGAGCGAGGAGGGAGCATGGAGGAGCTATGAGCGAGGGTGGAGCTATGAGCGAGGCAGGAGCTATGAGCGAGGAGGTAGCATGGAGGAGCTATGAGCGAGAGAGGAGCTATGAGCGAGGAGGGAGCATGGAGAAGCTATGAGCGAGGGAGGAGCTATGAGCAAGGAGGGAGCTATGAGCGAGGGAGGAGCTATGAGCGAGGAGGGAGCATGGAGGAGCTATGAGCGAGGAGGGAGCATGGATGAGCTATGAGCGAGAGCGAGGAGGGAGCATGGAGGAGCTATGAGCGAGGGAGGAGCTATGAGCGAGGAGGGAGCATGGAGGAGCTATGAGCGAGGAGGGAGCATGGAGGAGCTATGAGCGAGGGAGGAGCTATGAGCGAGGAGGGAGCATGGAGGAGCTATGAGCGAGGGTGGAGCTATGAGCGAGGGAGGAGCTATGAGCGAGGAGGGAGCATGGAGGAGCTATGAGCGAGGGAGGAGCTATGAGCGAGGAGGGAGCTTTGAGCGAGGAGGGAGCTATGAGCGAGGGAGGAGCTATGAGCGAGGAGGGAGCATGGAGGAGCTATGAGCGAGGGTGGAGCTATGAGCGAGGAGGGAGCTATGAGCGAGGGAGGAGCTATGAGCGAGGAGGGAGCATGGAGGAGCTATGAGCGAGGAGGGAGCATGGAGGAGCTATGAGCGAGGGAGGAGCTTTGAGCGAGGAGGGAGCATGGAGGAGCTATGAGCGAGGGAGGAGCTATGAGCGAGGAGAGAGCTTTGAGCGAGGAGGGAGCTATGAGCGAGGGAGGAGCTATGAGCGAGGAGGGAGCATGGAGGAGCTATGAGCGAGGGAGGAGCTTTGAGCGAGGAGGGAGCATGGAGGAGCTATGAGCGAGGGAGGAGCTATGAGCGAGGAGGGAGCATGGAGGAGCTGTGAGCGAGGGAGGAGCTATGAGCGAGGGAGGAGCTTTGAGCGAGGAGGGAGCATGGAGGAGCTATGAGCGAGGGAGGAGCTATGAGCGAGGAGGGAGCTTTGAGCGAGGAGGGAGCACGGAGGAGCTATGAGCGAGGCGAGGAGCTTTGAGCGAGGAGGGAGCACGGAGGAGCTTTGAGCGAGGAGGGAGCACGGAGGAGCTTTGAGCGAGGAGGGAGCACGGAGGAGCTATGAGCGAGGGAGGAGCTATGAGCGAGGAGGGAGCATGGAGGAGCTATGAGCGAGGAGGGAGCATGGAGGAGCTATGAGCGAGGATACAGAGGGCAGCCTTCCTGGAAGCCGTGCAGCTGCAGGAGTTACTAACTCCGCCCAAACAGCCGACGTATTCATGTTACACTTCAGAGGAAAGGACGTCTCCTCCCTCTACAAACACATTTCCTCGTTTCCTCTCTCCTCCAACAAGTCCTCCAAACCATACCACGATATCGACTACACGACTCACGGGAACGTTTCATAAGCTAGCGCCGCTAGCGTTGGCTGAAACACGTCCTCATATCGAGCTCTATCTGCGATTTTAAACACATCGTTAACGTTGTCTCAATTTGGTGGAAAGAGTACAAAAAGATTCTACCTCGCCCTCACGCAGCCGAGCTTAAAGTACAACTAGAGCTGGGCAATATATTGATATTATATCGATATCGTGATATGAGACTAGATGTCGTCTCAGATTTTGGATATCGTAATATGGCATAAGTGTCTTCTCCTGGTTGTAAAGGCTGTATTACAGTGAAGTGATGTCATTGTCTGATCTTACCAGACTGGTGTAGCTGTTCTGTTATTTGCCTTTTCCCACTTAGTCATTATATCCACATTCCTGATGATTATTCATCAAAAATCTTGTGTAAATATTTTGTGAAAGCACCAACAGTCAACACTACAGTATCGTTGAGGTATCGATATCGAGGTATTTGGTCAAAAATATCATGATATTTGATTTTTTCCATATCGCCCAGCCCTAAGTACAAGTACCTCAACATTTATACTTAAGTACAGTACTGGAGTAAATGTACTTAGTTACATTCCACCTCTGTTAGCCTAGTTGTTGTAGTATTTTGCCACCATACTTACATCACACACACCAGGGTTGAGTCTCTTTTCTGTGACTTTAAAAAGAGAAATTTTAACAGATATAATGTATAATATGTATGTATAATAATGTGTATATATACTGTGTATATATATATATATATATATATATATATATATATATACTGTATATATAAGAGTCTGACCCATCCAGAGGGGCCCTCCCGCAGCCAAGCTCAAAGTACAAGTACTTTAACATGTACTTAAGTAGCTTACAGTTCTTGGGTAACTGTACTTAGTTGTTTCCACCTCTGGTATTTGTTGTATCATTTTGCCACCACCTTCTGTCATACACACACACACACACACACACACACACACACACACACACACACACACACACACACACACACACACACACACACACACACACACACACACACACACACACACAAGGGTCCAGTCTGTTTTCTGTGACTTCGAAACCACACAGAAACTTTACAACAGATATAAAGTTATTTTGAATTAAAAGAATAAGAGTCTGATCCGTCCAGAGGGGCCCTTAAAGTACAAAAACCTCAAATTTGTACTTAAATGCAGTACTTAGTTAGGCTACATTCCACCACTGCTTCCCAGCTCTGTTAGCCTATTTGTTTGCCACCATACTTCTGTCACACACACACACACACACACACACACACACACACACACACACACACACACACACAGTGTTTGTTTCACTATCTTTGTGGGGACCCGTCATTGACATAATGCATTCCCTAGCCCCTTACCCTAACCTTAACCATCACCACTAAGTGCCTAACCTTAACCCTTACCCTCACCCTAACCATAACCTAATTCTAACCCTAATCCTAAAACCAAGTCTTAACC
>CM042316.1:41235926-41248426 GCA_023566125.1 Zingel zingel | reverse complement strand
AGACGTACGATATTCTACGAAATTAGGAGACCGCCGGCTGATGGCGTGACGCCGGCCGGTCTGCTCTACGATCACTGGACTTCACCTACCAGACCTGAGCTCCCTCTGGAAGACACAGGTCGTCCAGAAAGCTGAGAATCATGGGTAATGTTCTTACTTGTAGTCTTTAATGCCACCAGGGCGGCGCCATCAGGCTCCTAAATGCTGCCGATGTAGTTCTGGGGACGCAGAATACTTTGATTTATGTACTTATTACTTCACTTAAGTTGGATTATGGTCGTAGAAGCCTCTGAATGTGTGTGTGTGTGTGTGTGTGTTTATGTGTGTGTTTGTTTGTGTGTATACGTATGTATGTGTGTATATAAGAAAGGACCAGCAGGTCCCGTGTCTCTGGACGGAGACCAGTGAAGGACATTAGAAGCTCTTTTCCGGTGATGGCTGAGCGTTACTGAGCAGCCTCCAACTGAGCTTGAAGACGTAGATGTGACGTGAGCAACCTGTCTGAAAGTTGGAAGTCTTCTGGTAGCTGTGCCAAGAGAAATCTCAATCATTCCCAATCTAGCAGAGACGGAGAGCGTAGGTATATGTAAGGAGATAACATAGGCACAGGCTAATTACTGATCACTAACATGATAGTTAACATTAGGAATTACACTTAAACAGCTAATGGAAGTCCAAACTGCCTGAGAGCTTCTCCTGGACTATACGGTAATTCCTCTACTGTGAGACAGTAAGTCTCGTGGTTATGACCCAATCGTTAGCCTATTTTTATAACAACGTCTGCTACGGAGCCATAACGTGAGCTACAAGGTAATGGAGCCTTTTATACATTGTCGTGTTTCTTTAGAAATAAACAACGGACAAATAGAGTCTTTAAACGCTTCAGATGTAAAGTTATTCTCTGTCAAAGTGACGTCAGAATGAATGGGAGTCAATGGGATGCTAACGGGAGCTGATGGCTTGGTAGCATCAGAATGAATGGCAGTCAATGGGATGCTAAGGGGAGGTGATGGCTTGGTAGCATCAGAATGAATGGCAGTCAATGGGATGCTAACGGGAGGTGATGGCTTGGTAGCATCAGAATGAATGGGAGTCAATGGGATGCTAACGGGAGCTGATGGCTGTGAAACAGCAGTGAAAGCTGTAGTAACGTACAATTAGCACTTCTTTGTTATTTGTGTCTCACCAAATCAGTCGTACACACGGTCCTGTTCATCTTCTATCTCTGGACATGTCGCTACGCTGTTTGTACGCACAAAGAACAACGCAATCCGTTGTTATAAGTTTGGTTGGTTGGAATATCTTCTAGTCTCTCCTCTGGGACAGTAATCTGAATATCTTCTAGTCTCTTCTCTCCTCTGACAGTAATCTGAATATCTTCTAGTCTCTCCTCTGGGACAGTAATCTGAATATCTTCTAGTCTCTTCTCTCCTCTGGGACAGTAATCTGAATATCTTCTAGTCTCTTCTCTCCTCTGGGACAGTAATCTGAATATCTTCTAGTATCTTCTCTCCTCTGGGACAGTAATCTGAATATCTTCTAGTCTCTCCTCTGGGACAGTAATCTGAATATCTTCTAGTCTCTCCTCTGGGACAGTAATCTGAATATCTTCTAGTCTCTTCTCTCCTCTGGGACAGTAATCTGAATATCTTCTAGTCTCTTCTCTCCTCTGACAGTAATCTGAATATCTTCTAGTCTCTTCTCTCCTCTGGGACAGTAATCTGAATATCTTCTAGTATCTTCTCTCCTCTGACAGTAATCTGAATATCTTCTAGTCTCTTCTCTCCTCTGGGACAGTAATCTGAATATCTTCTAGTCTCTTCTCTCCTCTGGGACAGTAATCTGAATATCTTCTAGTCTCTTCTCTCCTCTGGGACAGTAATCTGAATATCTTCTAGTCTCTCCTCTGGGACAGTAATCTGAATATCTTCTAGTCTCTTCTCTCCTCTGGGACAGTAATCTGAATATCTTCTAGTCTCTTCTCTCCTCTGGGACAGTAATCTGAATATCTTCTAGTCTCTTCTCTCCTCTGGGACAGTAATCTGAATATCTTCTAGTCTCTTCTCTCCTCTGGGACAGTAATCTGAATATCTTCTAGTTTTGGACAGAACGAGACATTTGAGGACGTCATCTTAGGCTTTGGGGAACACCGATCAACATTTTTCACCATGTTTTGACATTTTTACAGATCAAACTAATCAATTAATCGAGAAAATAATCGACAGATTAATCAACTATGAATATAATCGTTAGTTGCAGCCCTAGAATGATCTAGTGCTAACTTTCTGTGAATTCAGGAGAGAAATCTACAGACACCAACGAGACAAAATGTAGTAAATGATATGGAAGATAAATAGCTTCAAAATCTAGAAACTGACCAGTGCACGAAAAACATGTTTTGCCCGTAGAAGTAAAAGTACCAAATACTTGAATACAGAATTATTCCGGTACAAGTAAAAGTAGAGACTCTTACTTAAGTACAAAAGTATCAGCATCAAAACATAGTCCTACTGAAAGTATTAAGGCGCTGACACGCCAACCAGACGGCCGACCGTCGGAAGAAAGCCAGTCGGACTGATCAGTCGGGTCCCCGAGGTCCAGAAAGTGTAATACGTCTCCATAACAGCAGGCGGCGCTAATCTGTATTGTCGCCCAAAAATTTTTAACCGGCAGCTGATTGGACGGAGGCGCCATTATGGTCAGGGAGAAGCCAGACCCACGTGACGCGTTCGTCCAATCAGCTGCCGGGTTTACATTTTTCAGGCGACAATACAGATACAATGGACCCTACTCCCACTCAACGGGCGCCATCTTGACTACAAAGCGGAAAGGGGAGGGGCTAGGGACGTCGTTAAGTCCTTGACCGGCAGCTGATTGGATGAACGCGTCACGTGGGGTCTGGCTGCTCCCGAATTTCAAAATCAGCCATAATGGCGTGTCGTTCGGAATACGCAATCTCGTATTTTACGAATAGTTCACCGAAACGCGTTCCTGAGAACATGTTAAGAGAGAAATAGGCCGTGCAGTCGCTGAATCTGTCTTCATTTCAGATCAACAAAGGTCAGGTTAAAAGATCTTGAGAGGCTCAGTCACGCTCATCCCGCTCGTTATTTCCGGGTTAGCTCTCCACCAATCAGATGGGTCATTGAGTCCGACTGCCCGCCCTCCGATTCAACAAGTCAAATCGGCCCAAATGAAGGCAGACGGCTCCTCGGACGGACGACGGCACGGACCACACCAACCAGACTCAAGTCACCGACCTCGCCAGACGGTCCGACGGCCGATTATCGGGGTCGGTGTGTCAGCGCGTTAGAGACTTTACGGCTTTTGTCAGATGTTAATGTCGTCAAACGTTACATTTTGCTTTGAAGCAACGGTGTCAAACCGAACGTCACTGAGAGCCAGACCTGTAGAGGTCTCTTACAGCTTTCTCACTAACAGTTTGGCTCTCATAAAGCCCCAAAAAAGTTGGCAAAAAGGTTCCGTAGCGACCGTGAAAAAAGCCACAAAAAAGGTGGAAAGAAGCAACGAAAGCGCCTTTAAATTTTTTCTATAAAAGTGACAAAAACTTTGATAAAAAGCGTAAAAAACATTGAAAAGAAGACACCTAAAGGATCGAAAATAATCGCCAAAATCGACAGAATTCTTTTTTTAAAAATGTAGAAAAAAGGCACCAAAAATGTCAGAAAAAAATCAAAAATGTTGGAAAAAGCCTTAAAAAATGTCAAAAAAAAAATAAAAAATGTTGGAAAAAGCCTTAAAAAATGTCAAAAAAAAAAATCAAAAATGTTGGAAAAAGCCTTAAAAAATGTCCAAAAAAAAAAAATCAAAAATGTTGGAAAAAGCCTTAAAAAATGTCAAAAAAAAAAATCAAAAATGTTGGAAAAAGCCTTAAAAAATGTCAAAAAAAAAATCAAAAATGTTGGAAAAAGGCTTTAAAAACTTTTGAAAAAGCATTCAAAAATGTTGAAAAAAGGCGTCAAAACTAGGTGGGCCAAAACTGATTCTGAACCTAAATTGATACGAGGGCCGGATCAAAACGTGCGAAGGGCCGGGTTTGGCCCGCGGGCCGTGAGTTTGACACGTGTGCTTTAAAACTAGAACTGCCGTGAGCAAACTCTATAATCTCTCATGATAAATACCTAATTGCGATATTGTATTATGTATTGTGTTAGGATATCTTTAGAAAAACGTAATAACACCGAAACGTACATGTTAACGAGTTTAATTACACATTTGAGTAGTAATACTTGTTTCAATAATTCATATCATGGCATGTAAACCGTAATTATTTCATACATATATCCCGAAAAATATGATGTGGAAATTCATTCAACTTAACTCATAACAGCCAAATAACAATTAAAAGTATCGTATTTGAACATTGAGCTATAACCTAACCTGGCACTGCCTCCGTGTTGGCGTCTGCTGTGGTGCTCAGCGCTGTTCGGACCGTGTGCCGCGGCCCTTTGTTCCTCCATAACTCCGCTCTCAGCTCTCTGCCAGTTGCTGCATGAACTTCCTCCGGGACATTTTTACAGCTGGTGCACTCCTTGGAGAGGATGTGTGCTATGATTCCAGCCAGTTCGAGGATGTATAAAGTTATATGAACATGTAAACAGCCACCGGCCATCCACGTGTTCCACGCCTATCACAGAGCGAGCGCCCGGCGTTTGCCTTCTGATTCAGAACAGAGTCCATCCACGCCGTAGAAGCCTACATTACCGACTCTGGCTTTGCCTTCGACCCATCGGTGACGCCCACACTTGTTACTCGAGACCGCTAGTTACGTTTCTCTGACAGAGACTATGATTATTACTAAGCAACCAAGATACATCTTCAACCGCGCAAAAAATTCAAAACAATACCGCGGAAATCCGAGCGGTCAGTATGACCGTGTACGGCCGAAATAGGTCAAAGTGATTGCCTTTTCTTTGCCTTTTGTGTAATGTATATACAAACAATTTTAAATTAAGGAATTTAGGAAAAATCAGGCAGCAGCAGGATTGTATTTTATTATTTAGCAAAGTTATTACACATATAAATATAAAAAACGGTCAAAATGACCGTCATGGCCGCTCTAGTGTTAATATTAAGAACAAAGGTCTGACAGAGCTGAAGCCTGATTGGCTGCGTTCAGGCTCTGTGAGAACACAGTTGGACTTAAGTTACAACGCTGTTGGATTGAAATCAAACTAATTTCGGCTGATTTCGGAGGACTACGGTTAACTGCTCCTCAGATCTCTGCAGGGTGAATCCAGACAGCTAGCTAGACTATCTGTCCAATCTGAGTTCTCTGTTGCACGACTCAAACAGCTTCTGAACGTCCACACGTTCCACCAAAACAAGTTCCTTCCTATGACTATTTAGCAGAGGCACCGTGGCTCCGTCCGGAGCTTAGCCCCGCCCACGATGATTGTGATTGGCTTAAAGAAATGCCGATAACCCAGAGCACGTTTTACTCCCATCCAGGATATTCTAAACGCCAGAGCAGGGGGAATGAGGGGGGGAACGCCAGAGCAGGGGGAATGAGAGGGGGAAACGCCAGAGCAGGGAGAATGAGAGGAGCAGGGGGAATGAGAGGGGGAAACGCCAGAGCAGGGGGAATGAGAGGGGGAAAACACCAGTGCAGGGGGAATGAGAGGGGGAAAACACCAGAGCAGGGGGAATGAGAGGGGGAAAACACCAGAGCAGGGGGAATGAGAGGGGGAAAACACCAGAGCAGGGGGAATGAGAGGGGGAAAACACCAGAGCAGGGGGAATGAGAGGGGGAAACGCCAGAGCAGGGGGAATGAGAGGGGGAAAACACCAGAGCAGGGGGAATGAGAGGGGGAAAACACCAGAGCAGGGGGAATGAGAGGGGGAAAACACCAGAGCAGGGGGAATGAGAGGGGGAAAACACCAGAGCAGGGGGAATGAGAGGGATGAAACACCAGAGCAGGGGGAATGAGAGGGGGAAACGTAGCAGAAGATGTTTGTCGATGTAAATTTAGCCTCAATCCTAAATTGGAATTATTTTTTCCACCGCTGGGAAAACCGAAATCTCCGTGGCAACTTGACAATCAATCAATCATTTGGTGTGCGATCATTATTTTGGCTCCTAACGATCACGAAAACAGAGTAAAGTAAGTAAAGTCTTGTTCTGTCTCGTGTTCTAGATGTTCAAACGGGAAAACGTACTGAAGGGAAATGTGACAGTCTGAGGTGTCTTCACTGTTGAGTCAACGAGTAACCGTGTTAGAGGCGCTCTAAGCCAGCGGTGCCCAAAACTGTATCTGGATGAAAGGCCACGGGCCAAAAAGTAAAGTTTATGAGAAAATGTGTTATATTTTATAGAAAATGAACATTAAAAATCTGAAATAAATGCTCTTTCATCTGCATTTGTCTCCCATATTACAGAACGTTTACAGTTACTTATCACTTGCAGTAGTGGGAGACATGAGCCTCCTAAATGTTCTTTTTTCAGTGGGCCACGGCCTCCGTCGCTCCGTCTGGCTGACGTTAGCACGGCTGACGTTAGCACGGCTGACGGTAGCACGGCTGACGGTAGCACGGCTGACGGTAGCACGGCTGACGTTAGCACGGCTGACGTTAGCACGGCTGACGTTAGCACGGCTGACGGTAGCACGGCTGACGGTAGCACGGCTGACGTTAGCACGGCTGACGTTAGCACGGCTGACGTTAGCACGGCTGACGTTAGCACGGCTGACGGCACCAAAACAAATTTTCCTAGTCATTACAGTTAGCATTTTACAGCACTTTCAAAATAAGAGGAGAATAAGCATGAGCACGTCAAATGCCATGTGGGGCCAAAACAAAGGGAGCACGGGCCAAACTTGGCCCGCAGGCCCCAAATTGGGCAGCCTTGCTCTAAGTGATGTCAACCGTTTTTTTAGGCTACATCTCCTCACTATCTGCTAGCTGCCTGTCCCCTGAACACACTGTAAAAAACTAGAGATGAGCTCCGATACTGCCTAAAACGCTGGTATCGGTATCGGGATAAGTAAGTACTGGAGTTAATGTACCGATCAGATACCACGTAATAAAGCCCTAAAGAAAATCTACGTCCAGGGCTCGACATTAAGGCTTTTTTTTGTAGGGCAAGTAGAAGAGAAATGTACTTGCCCCACTGGACAAGTTAAAACTCAAATAAAACAAAATAAAATGCCACGTTATTTCACGTTATGTGCCACTCATTACGTCTAGGTTACCGATTTGAAACAAATAATTTTTTTTCCCCACAATCCGAGGCAGCGGACCGCTAACGTTAGACCCAGCGGCAGTGGGTCAGCGGGCCGCTAACGTCTGACTGACCGCTAACGTTGGACAGACCGCTAACGTCGGGCGGACCGCTAACGTCGGACTGACCGCTAACGTCGGACTGAGCGCTAACGTCGGACTGACCGCTAACGTCGGACTGAGCGCTAACCGCTAACGTTGGACGGACCGCTAACGTCGGACTGACCGCTAACGTCGGACTGACCGCTAACGTTGGACAGACCGCTAACGTCGGACTGACCGCTAACTTCGGACGGACCGCTAACGTCGGACGGACCGCTAGCTGTTCAGCTCATTCTCTGTAAGCGATGCAGCATAAAAGCACGGCGGTGTTAGTTAGCTAACATTAGCTTGCTAACTCCGCCTTAACGTTCCCCCGTCGCCGCATCGTTCACAGAAAACGAGCCGAATACAGAGGTCACTCGTGGCGGTAGCGGTGCGCTTTGTGTGGATGAAGCATGACGTTAATCTGACGCATTTAGCGGCCGGCTCTCAGCCTCGTAACGTTACTCCGCTGCTCGTTGTTCAGTCAGTTATTGTAAAACCGCAGCTCCGCGACTAGCCGGATTAAATATCAGGTAATAATCAACTGTAAGGTAGCGACACCTTTTAAAGGATCCCTCGGTAGATCCGCCTCTGTCGGGTAGAAAGTGAAATTGTAGAAAGAAAAAGGGAGGGGCGAGCTAGCCTCCGTTTAGTTTGACAATACTTCGAACGTCAACAAGAAGTGACATCACTCCACGCCGCTTAGAGCCCCTTTAAATAACCCTGATTTCAATATTGACCAAAATAATCGTGGTTAAGGTTTTTATTCCCGAATCGAGCAGCACTGTCCCGAAATGTCCGTCTGTCCTGATGTTCTGCGGTGGAGTCTGAGCCGACCAATCAGAAGCTGGTCTCGTTCATGTGCGGTTTGGGGCTGGTGGGCGGGCCGGGGGCAGTGGCGTCGGCAGGGCCGTCCAGGCTCGCCGGTGCGTCGGCGGGAGACGCCGCTTCGCTGCTGCGAGGGGAGGCGGGGACCGCCTGGGACCGGGTCGGGCTCACAGCAGCGGGGGCGGGGCTTGTTGGCGGCGTGGGCGTGGCCTTGCGGTGCGACGACGAAGAAGACGAGGAGGACAGCGGCGATGATGACGACAGGGATGAAGGCGTTCCCGGGGAGTGGCGTGCGCCGGGCGACACCGAGAAGGTGGTGGGGGTCCTGAGGCCGAACCGGGCCTCCAACTCGCTGCACACCGCTAAGCTGCGCCGGGCGCCCTCCGACCCCACCGCTGCCTCCGAACCCTTGGCGAGCTCCTGGCAGCGCTCCACGAAGCTCCCCCTGCGCACGGACGCCCACTCTCGATCCCGGTCCGGCTGTCTGGGCGGCCGCGGGCTGGAGCCCGGGTTGGGCGCGTAGGCGGGGATGGCGAGGGCAGAGTCTCGGGCCGGTTTGGTGAGAGGCACAGGGGGCGGAGCCTGCCGCGGGAGGCTGCCGTACAGCGAGGCCGACGAACACGGAGCTCCGCCTCCTCCTCGTCCTCCTGCTGCCGAGTGGAGCCGCTCCGTCCTGAAGACGTCGCTGAGCTGAGAGTAGAGACTGGAGGGACAGGAAGTTACTTAACAAACACAACAACAACAACAACAACAACAACAGCAGTCAGTCCCTCCAGAAAAACGTGATTATGCAATCGTATAATTCAACACATAATCAGCTAAAGTCCGCATATTTATGCGGGGGGTTGGGGCGTTATTTTATTTCTTAAAATAACGCCGCACTTTCGCTGCATAAATTGCCGATTTAAAAAACCGGGAACTATATTCTCAGGCGGAAGAATATAGTACTTGGGCGGAATGATCTGCTTTGCAGCAAGCCTGTCTGAGAATATAGTTCCCAGTTTGTTTACGGTTAGAAGATGGCTGTGTGTCATGTGACCTTGTTATTTGTACACGCTGTGACTCTACAAATCACAACATGGAAATAGGAACATGTTGGAGTTATTTGGTCACTTATTGGGAGCAGTAGGCTAGATGGAGCCGGTTACCTCCAGGATCTGTGCTAAGCTAGGCTAGATGGAGCCGGTTACCTCCAGGATCTGTGCTAAGCTAGGCTAGATGGAGCCGGTTACCTCCAGGATCTGTGCTAAGCTAGGCTAGATGGAGCCGGTTACCTCCAGGATCTGTGCTAAGCTAGGCTAGATGGAGCCGGTTACCTCCAGGATCTGTGCTAAGCTAGGCTAGATGGAGCCGGTTACCTCCAGGATCTGTGCTAAGCTAGGCTAGATGGAGCCGGTTACCTCCAGGATCTGTGCTAAGCTAGGCTAGATGGAGCCGGTTACCTCCAGGATCTGTGCTAAGCTAGGCTAGATGGAGCCGGTTACCTCCAGGATCTGTGCTAAGCTAGGCTAGATGGAGCCGGTTACCTCCAGGATCTGTGCTAAGCTAGGCTAGATGGAGCCGGTTACCTCCAGGATCTGTGCTAAGCTAGGCTAGATGGAGCCGGTTACCTCCAGGATCTGTGCTAAGCTAGGCTAGATGGAGCCGGTTACCTCCAGGATCTGTGCTAAGCTAGGCTAGATGGAGCCGGTTACCTCCAGGATCTGTGCTAAGCTAGGCTAGATGGAGCCGGTTACCTCCAGGATCTGTGCTAAGCTAGGCTAGATGGAGCCGGTTACCTCCAGGATCTGTGCTAAGCTAGGCTAGATGGAGCCGGTTACCTCCAGGATCTGTGCTAAGCTAGGCTAGATGGAGCCGGTTACCTCCAGGATCTGTGCTAAGCTAGGCTAGATGGAGCCGGTTACCTCCAGGATCTGTGCTAAGCTAGGCTAGATGGAGCCGGTTACCTCCAGGATCTGTGCTAAGCTAGGCTAGATGGAGCCGGTTACCTCCAGGATCTGTGCTAAGCTAGGCTAGATGGAGCCGGTTACCTCCAGGATCTGTGCTAAGTTAGGCTAGATGGAGCCGGTTACCTCCAGGATCTGTGCTAAGCTAGGCTAGATGGAGCCGGTTACCTCCAGGATCTGTGCTAAGCTAGGCTAGATGGAGCCGGTTACCTCCAGGATCTGTGCTAAGCTAGGCTAGATGGAGCCGGTTACCTCCAGGATCTGTGCTAAGCTAGGCTAGATGGAGCCGGTTACCTCCAGGATCTGTGCTAAGCTAGGCTAGATGGAGCCGGTTACCTCCAGGATCTGTGCTAAGCTAGGCTAGATGGAGCCGGTTACCTCCAGGATCTGTGCTAAGCTAGGCTAGATGGAGCCGGTTACCTCCAGGATCTGTGCTAAGCTAGGCTAGATGGAGCCGGTTACCTCCAGGATCTGTGCTAAGCTAGGCTAGATGGAGCCGGTTACCTCCAGGATCTGTGCTAAGCTAGGCTAGATGGAGCCGGTTACCTCCAGGATCTGTGCTAAGCTAGGCTAGATGGAGCCGGTTACCTCCAGGATCTGTGCTAAGCTAGGCTAGATGGAGCCGGTTACCTCCAGGATCTGTGCTAAGCTAGGCTAGATGGAGCCGGTTACCTCCAGGATCTGTGCTAAGCTAGGCTAGATGGAGCCGGTTACCTCCAGGATCTGTGCTAAGCTAGGCTAGATGGAGCCGGTTACCTCCAGGATCTGTGCTAAGCTAGGCTAGATGGAGCCGGTTACCTCCAGGATCTGTGCTAAGCTAGGCTAGATGGAGCCGGTTACCTCCAGGATCTGTGCTAAGCTAGGCTTGATGGAGCAGGTTACCTCCAGGATCTGTGCTAAGCTAGGCTAGATGGAGCCGGTTACCTCCAGGATCTGTGCTAAGCTAGGCTAGATGGAGCCGGTTACCTCCAGGATCTGTGCTAAGCTAGGCTAGATGGAGCCGGTTACCTCCAGGATCTGTGCTAAGCTAGGCTAGATGGAGCCGGTTACCTCCAGGATCTGTGCTAAGCTAGGCTAGATGGAGCCGGTTACCTCCAGGATCTGTGCTAAGCTAGGCTAGATGGAGCCGGTTACCTCCAGGATCTGTGCTAAGCTAGGCTAGATGGAGCCGGTTACCTCCAGGATCTGTGCTAAGCTAGGCTAGATGGAGCCGGTTACCTCCAGGATCTGTGCTAAGCTAGGCTAGATGGAGCCGGTTACCTCCAGGATCTGTGCTAAGCTAGGATAACGGTGGAGCCGTCGGACGGCGTTACGACATGCACGGACACGAGAAGGGTATGTCTGGACTTGTCTAACTCTGGGCGTTACGGTGAATAAGCTAAAGTCCCAATAAGTCGGCGTGTTCCTTTAAAACCAAGAAAAGACAACCCGTCATATTACGATATCCAAAATCTAAGCCGATACCTAGTCTCACATCCCGATATTGATGTCTATCGCCCGGCCCTAACAGCAGCGTATGAGTGGCGTTGTGCGTTGGCGTACCTGCAGGTGGAGGCTCTCGGCGTGCTGTCGGGCGTTCGGGCCAGAGCCAGGTCACACTGGTCCAGCAGCTCCAGCAGCTCCTCCTCTGTCGGCCCCCCCAGCGCTAGGAGACAGCCAATGAGAGTTTACGTTAGATTTCTCCATATCCGTGTCGTGTCTCTGCGTCCCAACCGGCAGCGGCATAGATTCATATTAAACTATCACTCACTGGCATTTGGATTCATTTTTATTAACTTTTGTTTTTAGTTAACGCAGTATTTATATATGTGCACTCTGTATGTTGAATGACAATACTATCCATCCATCCATCTATCTATTATCTATCTGTCTGTCATATACCTATCTATGTAACTGTCTTCCATCCATCCATCTATCCATCTATTATCTGTCTGTCTGTCATCTATCCGTCATCTATCTATGTATCTGTCTTCTATCCATCCATCCATCCATCCATCCATCCATCCATCCATCTGTCTGTCTGTCATCTATCTATCTGTCTGTCTGTCTGTCATCTATCTATGTATCTGTCTTCTATCCATCCATCCATCTGTCTGTCTCATCTATCTATCTATGTATCTGTCTTCTATCCATCTATCTGTCTGTCTGTCATCTATCTATGTATCTGTCTTCTATCCATCCATCCATCCATCTGTCTGTCTGTCATATATCTATCTGTCTGTCTGTCATCTACCTATGTATCTGTCTTCTATCCATCCATCCATCCATCTGTCTGTCATCTATCTATGTATCTGTCTTCTATCCATCCATCCATCCATCTGTCTGTCTGTCATCTATCTATGTATCTGTCTTCTATCCATCCATCCATCCGTCTGTCTGTCATCTGTCTGTCTGCCATCTATC
>CM042316.1:41228426-41230926 GCA_023566125.1 Zingel zingel | reverse complement strand
TTGGTCAGTTTGTCTGCTTGACAAGATGAACAAACAGAGACATATATCTTTTTAGATAAAACAGATGTTGACCACGTTTCCTTTTGGGGACATCATTTGGAATTGGGGAAAAATTTGAAGTTGGAAAAAAGTTAATACACTGCAATATATCTATATGTTTAAAATCACAATGTCGTTTCGTGAAAGAGAAGCTCGGAACGATGTCCCAGAGTTGCTATGAGAGCGGTACCTGAGATGAGGTGTTTCTCCGACAGCATGATCTTGGTGACGGGGCTGCGGTGCACGGAGAAGGTCTGGAAGAGCTGCGGCCCCGAGCCCACCGTCTCCGGGTGCTGAACGATGACTCGGACCGTCCCGGAGCTGGTCCCGTACGCAATCTCGATCCAGTTCCCGCTGTCGCCTGAGCACACAAACAAGCACGTTCCAGATTAGACACCGATGTCACGTGTCACTGTAATGGTGCCGACACACCAACCAGACGGCCGACGGACTGATCAGTCGGGTCCCCGAGGTCCCTGAGGAGACATAGCAGCAGGCGGTGCTTCTCTGTATTGTTTCCCAGAAAATGAAAACCGGCAGCTGATTGGACGACCGCGTCACGTGGGTCTTTTTTCTCCCAAGTGAAGACCGACGGCTCCTCGGACGGCCGACGGCACGGGGCACACCGAACAGACTCGAGTCACCGACCTCGCCAGACTGTCTGACGGCCGATAATCGGCTCTGTGTGTCAGCTCTCTAAGAGCCATTTTCATTTGTCCACTGGCGTCACTAGCGTGCTTTTGAGTGACGTCTATTTAGGTAAGACCCGTTCAGCAGGTAACAGGGGGTGCCGTTAATCAGAGGAGCGCCAATAGTTTTTGACCGCATCACATCGCTACACACAACGCAACGCACATATGGACGTGTAAATGTTTGTTGATGGAGCTTGATGGACACGTGGATTCTTGCCCGTTCGTATGAAGAACGTTGTGATCAGTAAATGTCCATCAAAACGCAACGGTGACTATTGGAGTCTGTGATTTCAACAGCCGGCTACGGAGCGGTGTAAGGTAGACGAGAGCCACAGACTGTTAGTTTCAAGTCCGTATGGCAGTCCCTCAGTGGCTTTACATTTTTAGGCTTCGTTTTTCTATTACATGGTACCTGCTCGACTCGCCCCGACTCTACTCGACTCTACTCGACACACTGTGTGTCCGTTTCCCGTTGCAGATTGTAGTCCCGCCTCAGCGTGGCTGGTCGTTATACGCCGGCTCGACACACACACCAGCTTCAAGTATAACCATCAGGCCACTTGAGCTTGTTCTCCAGCTCTGTGGAGGCTCCAGCAGAGCTTTCTCCGTAGCCGATGGAAGTGGCCTGATGGTTATACTTGTGCGCTGGTGTGTGCGTGGAGCCGGCCGTGTGTGTGTGTACGTAGGCTACGGAGAAAGCTCTGCCTGGAGCCTCCGCAGGACTGGAAACAAGCGGCGCCGCAGTAAACCGGCGTGACCTAACGACACACACACAGAACGTGGAAGGTGTGTTGATGCCAGAAGACACATTTAGTTTCTAATGAAGCTGGAGGCAGCAAACACACAGCTGGCTGAACTAGTTAAAGATAGGGTTAGTTCAGGACCCCCGTCTGTCGCTTTCACCTCACCTTTTGCGAGTAGAGTCGAGGCGAGTCGAGCAGGTACCGTGTGATGGAAAAGCGCCATAAAATCAGGTTTCATAGACTTACACGTCAAAGCTACAGCGCGTCGTTTCTGTCTCCCCGACGAGGAATATGACAGCAGAACTGTCGGCGCGTCCACATGATACAAGCCGTCCGTGACCTATCTCCTTTCCTACGCATTTCCTTTCTTTCGTCTTCTTTCCATCCTTCCTTATTTATTCTTCCTTTACTTTCCTTCTATCCTGCCTTCCTTCCCTCTTCTTCCTAGAGATGGTCCGATTCCATTTTTTGCTTCCCGATACCGATTCTGATACCTGAACTTCCGTTTCGGCCAATACCGAGTACTGATCTGATACCAGTGTGTCATATATTGTATTATGTGTTAACAGCTGTATACTTCTATCCCTGTATGATGATATGATGTATAACAGCTGTATACTACTATCCCTGTATGGATGATATGATGTATAACAGCTGTATACTACTATCCCTGTATGATGATATGATGTATAACAGCTGTATACTACTATCCCTGTATGATGATATGATGTATAACAGCTGTATACTACTATCCCTGTATGGATGATATGATGTATAACAGCTGTATACTACTATCCCTGTATGATGATATGATGTATAACAGCTGTATACTACTATCCCTGTATGGATGATATGATGTATAACAGCTGTATACTACTATCCCTGTATGGATGATATGATGTATAACAGCTGTATACTACTATCCCTGTATGATGATATGATGTATAACAGCTGTATACTACTATCCCTGTATGATGATATGATGTATAACAGCTGTATACTACTATCCCTGTATGATGATATGAT
>CM042316.1:41219736-41225686 GCA_023566125.1 Zingel zingel | reverse complement strand
ACAACACTGTGGCCCTGAGTATCTGTCACATTGATGTCATGTTCTACAATCAAGAGTGATCTATCCATTCTACCCTGTCACTCAAACGTCAACCCTGTTACCATACAATTTTAGTAAAATAATCTTAAATGATTCAGATAAGTTAAGTCTTATCTGAAATTAAAAGAATAAATGGGACATTATCCTGATGTTAAGTGGCTGTTGCCATACGGGAATACTGTTTGAATGAAGGGCACGTGTTAAGCCATGTTAAGCCTGTATATAATATATACATTTACTATGTGTATATGAATATAATGTGTGTGTACAAAGTATATGTGTATGTGTAAAACTTGCAATGTGCTCAATTAAAAATAAACAGTATAAAATAAAGTGTAAAGTATTGTTGGGATATTCTCATGCTGCCTGTGTCTGTTTGAAAGGTCACAGCCAGGGCAGCTGAGGAGGTGACACACACGCAGGTGGGGGAGGGGAGAACAGTCAAGCACCTAACTACAGCACCAAACTCTCTTCAAATAAACTTGAACCGTAGGTCTTGTTTTCTGATGTTAGATAGACCAGCAATGAAGTGACATGAAAACAGTAAAGCCACTGTATGAGAGCCTCTTAAATATTATCTAAATTTACCTTACATGCATTTATGTTAAACATGATTTTGTACAAATATAAAAAGGTTATAACTTCAATTAAAAAGCAAGGCAAGGAAAAAACAGCGTAAAATAAAGTGTAAAGGTGTGCTGAGATATTGCTCAAACTGAATCCAAGCTCTGCAGCCTGTGTCTGAGAGGTCACAGCCAGGGCAGCCAAGGAGCACATGTCAGGTGGGGGAGGGGAGAACAAGCAAGCACTTAACCACAGCACCAAACTTTCTTCAAATGAACTTGAATCTCAGGTCTTGTTTTCTGATGTTAAATAGTCCAGCAATGAAGTGATATCAAAATATTAAAACCATGGTATCAAAATCTCTCCAATATTATTTAAATGTATGTTACATGCATTTATGTTTAAAATGATTTTGCACAAATAATGTAAAATACTGATTTAAAACCGAATGTAAAGCAGTAATATTCCCAGTAAATAATAAACAGTGTAAAATAAAGTGTAAAGGTGTGTTGAGATGAGGCTCAAACTGAATCCAGGCTCTGCTGCCTGTGTGAGGAGAGGCTAACAGGAGGTCACACAGAGAGGGGGAGGGGAGCTCAATTAAACACCTGCACTGCTGCATTCAAGGGACATGGGAATTCCTGGCTTCACTGTCCCTGACTTAATATACAGAGTTTCATACTAAAATGGAGAACTGCTGAAACTACGTTATGTTGTAGTAAAAACTCTATTTTTGTTTTCATTGTTGACGCTATTTTGAGTTGAAACATTTTGTAAAATTTCCTTACAACATGGAGTACACTTGTGCACTCTCCCAGTGGACTTAAATGCATCGTCAGAAACATGACGGAGTTTTTTTTTTAACGGAGGCTGCAGAGACAGACGTGCTGCTAGGAGATTTAAAGAGGAACAGGAAAGCAACAGATTATCAACCCAGGTAAGACATTTTTGTTTTTATTTAAACTAGGCTGAGCTGTTACTTGAATAAACAGTGTTTACTCTAGATTTTATTTCGTCCGAGTACGGGCTTATCTGCTAACGTTAGCTACCGACTGCTACCTTGAAACCATCCAGCAAATAGACAGTACCGTAGGGTGATTTAACATCACCGCTCATTTTACACAGCCGTCATAGCAGCTTGGCTAACGTTAGCTCAAGTTAGCTAAAGTTAGCTCACTTCTTGTCTCATCTGGGGTCTGATCAACAGGAAATTCATCAACTTCAGTGTCCACAACACTATTTTACAATAAACTGTAGCTAGCTGTCATATTTCACGGGCGTTCTGGTTCATATTGTAGTAGATATGGAACATCAGAATCAGATTCATTGGCAAATAGGTAGTCGGAGAAAGGGAATTTTACTGTTGTGTAGCAGTTAAAAGTATACACAAAATTTAAAAAAATCCTAAAAAAAATATAAAAAGTATATAAGAAAAGATAATTTATAGAGAGGTGCGTGTGGAACTGGAGCAGATGAAGTGTATGTCGGCATCAGAGCGAGCAGTGTAAAAGCAGAGCAGTTAATGGGTAACAGCAAGAAGTGTAAGTGCACATGTTTGCCAAGGTTTATCAGGTGGTTGCTACAGTGGTATTTTGAAGTGACCAGGATGCATTAGGTGACTGCTAAGTTTGTTCAAGAAGTAAATAGTGTTTGCTGTGATAATCAATCACCTTTTCCACTGACCAATATGGATGTAGCTCATAATGTCTGATGTTCATTTCCTTCTGTTACAGAGCTATCCAGAAGCCAGAAGGGGAAACCTGTGCCAGATCACCAAGACTCAGATGGTATGTAGTGTGATCATCTAATAATATCATTCACTTTAGCCTGGATTCATATTATATGAATACAACGGTGTCATGTCAGTCAACCAGTGTATTTCTTCCTAATTTCCCTCTCCAAAATCAGTTCAGAAGAGTAGTCACAGCGCTTACTTGCTTTGGTGTTTGTAAAGCATTAAAGTTCAACAAAGACCGGGTCACATAAGAACATTTCCTTAAAAAATCACCCCAGTAGTTGAGAATGATTTAGTATTTCTAAATAGGGCTATTCATGTCCTCTTGTAAAAATTAGTCTTTTTTTTCATATCGCAATATATATCGCAGGGAAAAAAATATCGCAGTGTAAGTTTTTTCCAATATCGTGCAGGCCTAGCCGTAACTACACTGCCCTTGGGTCAATACAAGCCTTTTAAACATTACAACCTTGTTAAAAAAGTGATATTTCAGCCTATCGGGTCAACTCATGTCTAGTTTGAAAGTGAAACAACGATATAGATTGATGTTGGTCATTTTGTAACATTGTAAATGGTGCCCAAGTACACTATTTTGGCGAGATCCATATGTGGCTTCCAAGTTTGGGTATTTTCACTGTGAAACCTCAACTGAAAGCCACAGAGCTCCAATCTGAGTAATCTGGTAGCTGTTTTCTACCAATTTTCTGAGCTGCACCTGTAGATGTAGCTCATAATGTCTGATGTTCATTACCTTCTGTTACAGAGCTATCCAGAAGCCAGAAGCAGAGACCTGATCCAGATGAGCCTGCTGATGCAGACCAAGACTCAGATGGTATGTAGTGTGATCATCTATAGCTTTACACTTCTTGGCATGAAGTGTACAGTAGGTTATGACTCAGTCTGTGTATACATCATGGGGTTTCTCTTCTCTTCACCTAGAAGGATCTGGCACACGCACAAAGGCTAAAGTCAAGAGGTCATCCAAGGCTGAGAGAAATGGTAAGCTTGTTTGTTGCCAATATAGAACCACCTTGACGAAGGACGTGAGTCAGATGAGCCGCTAAGGCAAAAAAAGCAGAAAACAATCAACAAAAATCAACAAGTAACATCACTAGGCTATTAATAATCAATTATGGTCTGTCACTGCATCGATGCAGAATCATCCGCGTCCATATCGCGATGCATCGTAAAAATGATTAATTTCAACACTCCTAGTTTGAAAGTGAAACAACGATATAGATTGATGTTGGTCATTTTGTAATAGGGCTGGGCGATATGGCTGAAAACTATCACGATATAAGTGTTTCATATCGGTCGATATCAATAATTATTGATATTTTTTATGACCTATTTAAAATAAGGACCAGGAGAAAAATATATTAAATTTTTATTTTAAACGTAACCTTCCTCTGATTATAATCCCCTCAGTTATAAAAGCAGAAATGTCAACACAACCATGGAAAACACTCAAATAATTAAAATGTAAACATAGGTCTAAAATCACAATGAACACTTAACAATTATCTGTTAATATTAAGGTGCAAAATTAAAGAATAGTAAGAAATGCTTAATAAAGTGTAATAAAATAGTGCAAAGTGTTAAATATAAGAAACCTGAACTATTTTCTGCAAGTTCAGTGCTTGGTTGGTAACCTGGCTTCTCGACAGTGCTCAGCATGTCTGCCTCCGTTATTTCTTTGTATCGTTGATAAGGCGCTGATGCAGAGTACCTCTCCGTGGCGGTCTGCTGCTTGTGCGGTGTTGCAGCTGTAGATGGTGTTGGACGTTGCTGGCGAATACGGCTGTGCTCCAAAGTGTGAGTGCGGCGAAGGTGGTAAAACAAGTTTGTGGTATTACCAGTGTCGGTGGGGACGACAGTCTTGCATAATTTGCTGACGACATTGGTCTGACTACGGGCAGACTTATAAAATCCCCAAAACTGCCATACTGACTTTTCCTGTTTTAGCAACAATTTCCTCGCTCGCTGCGGCACTCACTTTATACTTATCACTCCACGCTGCCGGTTCTGTTATTGAAGAACACGAGACAGCGATGTGGCGCAACCAAAAAGATACTATTAGATGATTGACTGTTAGTGTCACTCCCTACGTTGCTAGGTTACCAGAGAGTGAGTGTCTTTGTTCATGCAACCAAACTTGCTTCACAACCTCTGGTTTCTTCGGATGAAGAAAAACAAGTTATCTAACATTTTATCGACTGCATTTTCTATTGATATTGATTATTACATGTCTATCGCGAGACATATCGTTATCGTTTCATCGCGCCCAGCCCTATTTTGTAACATTATAAATGGTTCCAAAAGTACAATATTCTGGGGAGATCCATACGTGGTTTTCAAGTTTGGATATTTTCACTGTGAAACCTCGACAGAAAGCCGTGAGCTCCAATCTGAGTAATCTTGGTATCTGTCTTCTACCAACGTGGTTAAGCTTCTGTTACTCTGATACTGTAATACTCAGTTATTCTGACTCCTCTTTCCCCAAGAAACTACAAAGTCTGAGCTTTCAGGAAAGCCTAAGCTTATATTTGTTTTTTTCAAAGGGATTGAGGATGCTTGTTAAAGGGTTAACTACTTGAGATTCCACTTCAAGAACTATTATAGCAAATAGTACTGCAACTACTGTTACTCTCACTACTGCTGCAACTACTAGAAAGAATATTGCAACTTAAAATAGTCCAACTATTTTTAGTTCAGTTTCCTGCTACATCTGCAAAAGCTACAACTATTAATGCTGCGGATGCTAAAATTACTTCTACTGCCTCCACTGATACTACTGCGTATGCTACTACTTTATTACTACTACCGTTTTACCTTTTTCTTTAATTTAAGTGTAGTTCATTGCACATATAATGTAATGCAAAAGAACAGTGACGGTAACATGCATACATAGTGATTTAATTGACATTAACAAACAAAATCACATCTACTTACTTACTTCTACCTGCCTACTGACCGACCTACTCACTTGAACTAGTCAGTTACTTTCTAACTATACTTATTTACATACAGGCAGGCCTGCTAATGATTGCTTGCAGTCTTAGTTCATTCTATGATATTCTTGATTTTGGTGGAATAATGTGTATTTCTGTTTACTGTTTTTTAGGTTCTACTATGCATAAGAAGACTCAAAGAAGGCCCTGGAGTGATTTGGGTTTGGTGGCAACTTGGAAATTGCATAACTTCGATGACAGTTCCTGGTAAAGACAAGTGCATAGATGCAGAACCAGACACTGGAGAGATATAAATAATCATGTACATAATACCATTGAAACTAGAATAAAGAAGGTATCATGCAGTTAACTTAGCATATTTATTCTTCATCTGCATTATTTTTGCACACAGACGCAAGTTCAAGTTCTTTATAGATGAGAGCAGTTAAATGTGTGAAAATGTTCATTTTTGTTATTTCACCTTTTCGTAGGAACAATATTGGCTCAGGTATGTCTCCTGCAGACTGATCTCAAAGTGGCGTATGTATGACACGCCAATTTGTATGCTATTTTGGTGTGTTATCAAGACGCATAATCGCATTTTTAGCGTGTTTATCAACGCAATTCGCCCGCCATTGACCTACGTTAAGAGCAAATTTTC
>CM042316.1:41134736-41212236 GCA_023566125.1 Zingel zingel | reverse complement strand
TACTTGGAAAAAGTTATAAAAACATCAGAAAATATGATAAAAACTTGGAAAAAGTGATAAATTACTTGGAAAAAGTGACAAAATACTTGGAAAAAGTGACAAAAACATCAGAAAATATGATAAAAACTTGGAAAAAGTGATAAAAAACTTGGAAAAAGTGACAAAAAACTTGGAAAAAGTGACAAAAAACTTGGAGAAAGTGATAAAAAACATCAGAAAATATGATAAAAACTTGGAAAAAGTGACAAAAAACTTGGAAAAAGTGACAAAATACTTGGAAAAAGTGACAAAAACATCAGAAAATATGATAAAAACTTGGAAAAAGTGACAAAAAACTTGGAAAAAGTGATAAAAACATCAGAAAATATGATAAAAACTTGGAAAAAGTGATAAAATACTTGAAAAAAGTGATAAAAACATCAGAAAATATGATAAAAACTTGGAAAAAGTGATAAAATACTTGGAAAAAGTGACAAAAACATCAGAAAATATGATAAAAACTTGGAAAAAGTGATAAAATACTTGGAAAAAGTGACAAAAACATCAGAAAATATGATAAAAACTTGGAAAAAGTGATAAAAAACTGGAAAAAGTGACAAAAAACTTGGAAAAAGTGACAAAAAACTTGGAGAAAGTGATAAAAAACTTGGAGAAAGTGATAAAATACTTGGAAAAAGTGATAAAAACATCAGAAAATATGATAAAAACTTGGAAAAAGTGATAAATTACTTGGAAAAAAGTGACAAAATACTTGGAAAAAGTGACAAAAACATCAGAAAATATGATAAAAACTTGGAAAAAGTGACAAAAACATCAGAAAATATGATAAAAACTTGGAAAAAGTGACAAAAAAATTGGAAAAAGTGACAAAATACTTGGAAAAAGTGACAAAAACATCAGAAAATATGATAAAAACTTGGAAAAAGTGACAAAAAACTTGGAAAAAGTAATAAAATCTTGGAAAAAGTGACAAAAAACTTGGAAAAAGTGATAAAAAACTGAAAAAGTGATAAAAAATCTGAAAAAGTGATAAAAAATCTGAAAAAGTGATAAAAAAAACTTGGAAAAAGTGATAAAAAACCTGGAAAAAGTGACAAAAAACATCAATCAAAGTGATAAAAAACTTTGAAAAAGTGACAAAATGCTTAGAAACGTTGGGATAATTTTCCAAAACGTCCGGAAAAGTGACAAAAACTCAGGAAAAACGTTTTAAAAAGAACGTCAAAAAAGCGCAGAAAAATATTGATAGAAACTTTGAAAAAAGTGACGAAAGTGTTGAAAAAAGACGACCAAAACGTTGGATTTTTTTATACATTTTGACCCAGAAAACCAAAACGTTGCTCAGTGGTCGACAGGGAGGACGACACACGGGTTACTCTGAATATAAATGATATGAAGTGTGTGATCAGACAAACGTATATATGTCCATTAGAACCAGAGACTGACTGAAAATATGATAAAAACTTGGAAAAAGTGATAAATTACTTGGAAAAAGTGACAAAATACTTGGAAAAAGTGACAAAAACATCAGAAAATATGATAAAAACTTGGAAAAAGTGACAAAAAACTTGGAAAAAGTGACAAAAAACTTGGAAAAAGTGACAAAAAACTTGGAGAAAGTGATAAAAAACATCAGAAAATATGATAAAAACTTGGAAAAAGTGATAAAATACTTGGAAAAAGTGACAAAAACATCAGAAAATATGATAAAAACTTGGAAAAAGTGATAAAAAACTGGAAAAAGTGACAAAAAACTTGGAAAAAGTGACAAAAAACTTGGAGAAAGTGATAAAAAACTTGGAGAAAGTGATAAAATACTTGGAAAAAGTTATAAAAACATCAGAAAATATGATAAAAACTTGGAAAAAGTGATAAATTACTTGGAAAAAGTGACAAAATACTTGGAAAAAGTGACAAAAACATCAGAAAATATGATAAAAACTTGGAAAAAGTGATAAAAAACTTGGAAAAAGTGACAAAAAACTTGGAAAAAGTGACAAAAAACTTGGAGAAAGTGATAAAAAACATCAGAAAATATGATAAAAACTTGGAAAAAGTGACAAAAAACTTGGAAAAAGTGATAAAAACATCAGAAAATATGATAAAAACTTGGAAAAAGTGATAAAATACTTGGAAAAAGTGATAAAAACATCAGAAAATATGATAAAAACTTGGAAAAAGTGATAAAATACTTGGAAAAAGTGACAAAAACATCAGAAAATATGATAAAAACTTGGAAAAAGTGATAAAATACTTGGAAAAAGTGACAAAAACATCAGAAAATATGATAAAAACTTGGAAAAAGTGATAAAAAACTGGAAAAAGTGACAAAAAACTTGGAAAAAGTGACAAAAAACTTGGAGAAAGTGATAAAAAACTTGGAGAAAGTGATAAAATACTTGGAAAAAGTGATAAAAACATCAGAAAATATGATAAAAACTTGGAAAAAGTGATAAATTACTTGGAAAAAGTGACAAAATACTTGGAAAAAGTGACAAAAACATCAGAAAATATGATAAAAACTTGGAAAAAGTGATAAAAAACTTGGAAAAAGTGACAAAAAACTTGGAAAAAGTGACAAAAAACTTGGAGAAAGTGATAAAAAACATCAGAAAATATAATAAAAACTTGGAAAAAGTGACAAAAAACTTGGAAAAAGTGACAAAATACTTGGAAAAAGTGACAAAAACATCAGAAAATATGATAAAAACTTGGAAAAAGTGACAAAAAAATTGGAAAAAGTGACAAAATACTTGGAAAAAGTGACAAAAACATCAGAAAATATGATAAAAACTTGGAAAAAGTGACAAAAAACTTGGAAAAAGTAATAAAATCTTGGAAAAAGTGACAAAAAACTTGGAAAAAGTGATAAAAAACTGAAAAAGTGATAAAAAATCTGAAAAAGTGATAAAAAATCTGAAAAAGTGATAAAAAAAACTTGGAAAAAGTGATAAAAAACCTGGAAAAAGTGACAAAAAACATCAATCAAAGTGATAAAAAACTTGGAAAAAGTGACAAAATGCTTAGAAACATTGGGATAATTTTCCAAAACGTCCGGAAAAGTGACAAAAACTCAGGAAAAACGTTTTAAAAAGAACGTCAAAAAAGCGCAGAAAAATATTGATAGAAACTTTGAAAAAAGTGACGAAAGTGTTGAAAAAAGACGACCAAAACGTTGGATTTTTTTATACATTTTGACCCAGAAAACCAAAACGTTGCTCAGTGGTCGACACACGGGTTACTCTGAATATAAATGATATAAAGTGTGTGATCAGACAAACGTATATATGTCCATTAGAACCAGAGACTGACTGAAAATATGATAAAAACTTGGAAAAAGTGATAAATTACTTGGAAAAAGTGACAAAATACTTGGAAAAAGTGACAAAAACATCAGAAAATATGATAAAAACTTGGAAAAAGTGACAAAAAAACTTGGAAAAAGTGACAAAAAACTTGGAAAAAGTGACAAAAAACTTGGAGAAAGTGATAAAAAACATCAGAAAATATAATAAAAACTTGGAAAAAGTGACAAAAAACTTGGAAAAAGTGACAAAATACTTGGAAAAAGTGACAAAAACATCAGAAAATATGATAAAAACTTGGAAAAAGTGACAAAAAAATTGGAAAAAGTGACAAAATACTTGGAAAAAGTGACAAAAACATCAGAAAATATGATAAAAACTTGGAAAAAGTGACAAAAAACTTGGAAAAAGTAATAAAATCTTGGAAAAAGTGACAAAAAACTTGGAAAAAGTGATAAAAAACTGAAAAAGTGATAAAAAATCTGAAAAAGTGATAAAAAATCTGAAAAAGTGATAAAAAAAACTTGGAAAAAGTGATAAAAAACCTGGAAAAAGTGACAAAAAACATCAATCAAAGTGATAAAAAACTTGGAAAAAGTGACAAAATGCTTAGAAACATTGGGATAATTTTCCAAAACGTCCGGAAAAGTGACAAAAACTCAGGAAAAACGTTTTAAAAAGAACGTCAAAAAAGCGCAGAAAAATATTGATAGAAACTTTGAAAAAAGTGACGAAAGTGTTGAAAAAGGACGACCAAAACGTTGGATTTTTTAATACATTTTGACCCAGAAAACCAAAACGTTGCTCAGTGGTCGACACACGGGTTACTCTGAATATAAATGATATAAAGTGTGTGATCAGACAAACGTATATATGTCCATTAGAACCAGAGACTGACTGAAAATATGATAAAAACTTGGAAAAAGTGATAAATTACTTGGAAAAAGTGACAAAATACTTGGAAAAAGTGACAAAAACATCAGAAAATATGATAAAAACTTGGAAAAAGTGACAAAAAAACTTGGAAAAAGTGACAAAAAACTTGGAAAAAGTGACAAAAAACTTGGAGAAAGTGATAAAAAACATCAGAAAATATAATAAAAACTTGGAAAAAGTGACAAAAAACTTGGAAAAAGTGACAAAATACTTGGAAAAAGTGACAAAAACATCAGAAAATATGATAAAAACTTGGAAAAAGTGACAAAAAAATTGGAAAAAGTGACAAAATACTTGGAAAAAGTGACAAAAACATCAGAAAATATGATAAAAACTTGGAAAAAGTGACAAAAAACTTGGAAAAAGTAATAAAATCTTGGAAAAAGTGACAAAAAACTTGGAAAAAGTGATAAAAAACTGAAAAAGTGATAAAAAATCTGAAAAAGTGATAAAAAATCTGAAAAAGTGATAAAAAAAACTTGGAAAAAGTGATAAAAAACCTGGAAAAAGTGACAAAAAACATCAATCAAAGTGATAAAAAACTTGGAAAAAGTGACAAAATGCTTAGAAACATTGGGATAATTTTCCAAAACGTCCGGAAAAGTGACAAAAACTCAGGAAAAACGTTTTAAAAAGAACGTCAAAAAAGCGCAGAAAAATATTGATAGAAACTTTGAAAAAAGTGACGAAAGTGTTGAAAAAAGACGACCAAAACGTTGGATTTTTTAATACATTTTGACCCAGAAAACCAAAACGTTGCTCAGTGGTCGACACACGGGTTACTCTGAATATAAATGATATAAAGTGTGTGATCAGACAAACGTATATATGTCCATTAGAACCAGAGACTGACTGAAAATATGATAAAAACTTGGAAAAAGTGATAAATTACTTGAAAAAAGTGACAAAATACTTGGAAAAAGTGACAAAAACATCAGAAAATATGATAAAAACTTGGAAAAAGTGACAAAAAAACTTGGAAAAAGTGACAAAAAACTTGGAGAAAGTGATAAAAAACATCAGAAAATATGATAAAAACTTGGAAAAAGTGACAAAAAACTTGGAAAAATGTGACAAAATACTTGGAAAAAGTGACAAAAACATCAGAAAATATGATAAAAACTTGGAAAAAGTGACAAAAACATCAGAACATATGATAAAAACTTGGAAAAAGTGACAAAATACTTGGAAAAAGTGACAAAAACATCAGAAAATATGATAAATACTTGGAAAAAGTGACAAAAAACTTGGAAAAAGTAATAAAATCTTGGAAAAAGTGACAAAAAACTTGGAAAAAGTGATAAAAAAACTCTGAAAAAGTGATAAAAAACTCTGAAAAAGTGATAAAAAATCTGAAAAAGTGATAAAAAAAACTTGGAAAAAGTGATAAAAAACCTGGAAAAAGTGACAAAAAACATCAATCAAAGTGATAAAAAACTTTGAAAAAGTGACAAAATGCTTAGAAACGTTGGGATAATTTTCCAAAACGTCCGGAAAAGTGACAAAAACTCAGGAAAAACGTTTTAAAAAGAACGTCAAAAAAGCGCAGAAAAATATTGATAGAAACTTTGAAAAAAGTGACGAAAGTGTTGAAAAAAGACGACCAAAACGTTGGATTTTTTTATACATTTTGACCCAGAAAACCAAAAAGTTGCTCAGTGGTCGACACACGGGTTACTCTGAATATAAATGATATAAAGTGTGTGATCAGACAAACGTATATATGTCCATTAGAACCAGAGACTGACTGAAAATATGATAAAAACTTGGAAAAAGTGATAAATTACTTGGAAAAAGTGACAAAATACTTGGAAAAAGTGACAAAAACATCAGAAAATATGATAAAAACTTGGAAAAAGTGACAAAAAACTTGGAAAAAGTGACAAAAAACTTGGAAAAAGTGACAAAAAACTTGGAGAAAGTGATAAAAAACATCAGAAAATATGATAAAAACTTGGAAAAAGTGATAAAATACTTGGAAAAAGTGACAAAAACATCAGAAAATATGATAAAAACTTGGAAAAAGTGATAAAAAACTGGAAAAAGTGACAAAAAACTTGGAAAAAGTGACAAAAAACTTGGAGAAAGTGATAAAAAACTTGGAGAAAGTGATAAAATACTTGGAAAAAGTTATAAAAACATCAGAAAATATGATAAAAACTTGGAAAAAGTGATAAATTACTTGGAAAAAGTGACAAAATACTTGGAAAAAGTGACAAAAACATCAGAAAATATGATAAAAACTTGGAAAAAGTGATAAAAAACTTGGAAAAAGTGACAAAAAACTTGGAAAAAGTGACAAAAAACTTGGAGAAAGTGATAAAAAACATCAGAAAATATGATAAAAACTTGGAAAAAGTGACAAAAAACTTGGAAAAAGTGATAAAAACATCAGAAAATATGATAAAAACTTGGAAAAAGTGATAAAATACTTGGAAAAAGTGATAAAAACATCAGAAAATATGATAAAAACTTGGAAAAAGTGATAAAATACTTGGAAAAAGTGACAAAAACATCAGAAAATATGATAAAAACTTGGAAAAAGTGATAAAATACTTGGAAAAAGTGACAAAAACATCAGAAAATATGATAAAAACTTGGAAAAAGTGATAAAAAACTGGAAAAAGTGACAAAAAACTTGGAAAAAGTGACAAAAAACTTGGAGAAAGTGATAAAAAACTTGGAGAAAGTGATAAAATACTTGGAAAAAGTGATAAAAACATCAGAAAATATGATAAAAACTTGGAAAAAGTGATAAATTACTTGGAAAAAGTGACAAAATACTTGGAAAAAGTGACAAAAACATCAGAAAATATGATAAAAACTTGGAAAAAGTGACAAAAAAATTGGAAAAAGTGACAAAATACTTGGAAAAAGTGACAAAAACATCAGAAAATATGATAAAAACTTGGAAAAAGTGACAAAAAACTTGGAAAAAGTAATAAAATCTTGGAAAAAGTGACAAAAAACTTGGAAAAAGTGATAAAAAACTGAAAAAGTGATAAAAAATCTGAAAAAGTGATAAAAAATCTGAAAAAGTGATAAAAAAAACTTGGAAAAAGTGATAAAAAACCTGGAAAAAGTGACAAAAAACATCAATCAAAGTGATAAAAAACTTGGAAAAAGTGACAAAATGCTTAGAAACATTGGGATAATTTTCCAAAACGTCCGGAAAAGTGACAAAAACTCAGGAAAAACGTTTTAAAAAGAACGTCAAAAAAGCGCAGAAAAATATTGATAGAAACTTTGAAAAAAGTGACGAAAGTGTTGAAAAAAGACGACCAAAACGTTGGATTTTTTAATACATTTTGACCCAGAAAACCAAAACGTTGCTCAGTGGTCGACACACGGGTTACTCTGAATATAAATGATATAAAGTGTGTGATCAGACAAACGTATATATGTCCATTAGAACCAGAGACTGACTGAAAATATGATAAAAACTTGGAAAAAGTGATAAATTACTTGGAAAAAGTGACAAAATACTTGGAAAAAGTGACAAAAACATCAGAAAATATGATAAAAACTTGGAAAAAGTGACAAAAAAACTTGGAAAAAGTGACAAAAAACTTGGAGAAAGTGATAAAAAACATCAGAAAATATGATAAAAACTTGGAAAAAGTGACAAAAAACTTGGAAAAATGTGACAAAATACTTGGAAAAAGTGACAAAAACATCAGAAAATATGATAAAAACTTGGAAAAAGTGACAAAATACTTGGAAAAAGTGACAAAAACATCAGAAAATATGATAAATACTTGGAAAAAGTGACAAAAAACTTGGAAAAAGTAATAAAATCTTGGAAAAAGTGACAAAAAACTTGGAAAAAGTGATAAAAAAACTCTGAAAAAGTGATAAAAAACTCTGAAAAAGTGATAAAAAATCTGAAAAAGTGATAAAAAAAACTTGGAAAAAGTGATAAAAAACCTGGAAAAAGTGACAAAAAACATCAATCAAAGTGATAAAAAACTTTGAAAAAGTGACAAAATGCTTAGAAACATTGGGATAATTTTCCAAAACGTCCGGAAAAGTGACAAAAACTCAGGAAAAACGTTTTAAAAAGAACGTCAAAAAAGCGCAGAAAAATATTGATAGAAACTTTGAAAAAAGTGACGAAAGTGTTGAAAAAAGACGACCAAAACGTTGGATTTTTTTATACATTTTGACCCAGAAAACCAAAAAGTTGCTCAGTGGTCGACACACGGGTTACTCTGAATATAAATGATATAAAGTGTGTGATCAGACAAACGTATATATGTCCATTAGAACCAGAGACTGACTGAAAATATGATAAAAACTTGGAAAAAGTGATAAATTACTTGGAAAAAGTGACAAAATACTTGGAAAAAGTGACAAAAACATCAGAAAATATGATAAAAACTTGGAAAAAGTGACAAAAAACTTGGAAAAAGTGACAAAAAACTTGGAAAAAGTGACAAAAAACTTGGAGAAAGTGATAAAAAACATCAGAAAATATGATAAAAACTTGGAAAAAGTGATAAAATACTTGGAAAAAGTGACAAAAACATCAGAAAATATGATAAAAACTTGGAAAAAGTGATAAAAAACTGGAAAAAGTGACAAAAAACTTGGAAAAAGTGACAAAAAACTTGGAGAAAGTGATAAAAAACTTGGAGAAAGTGATAAAATACTTGGAAAAAGTTATAAAAACATCAGAAAATATGATAAAAACTTGGAAAAAGTGATAAATTACTTGGAAAAAGTGACAAAATACTTGGAAAAAGTGACAAAAACATCAGAAAATATGATAAAAACTTGGAAAAAGTGATAAAAAACTTGGAAAAAGTGACAAAAAACTTGGAAAAAGTGACAAAAAACTTGGAGAAAGTGATAAAAAACATCAGAAAATATGATAAAAACTTGGAAAAAGTGACAAAAAACTTGGAAAAAGTGATAAAAACATCAGAAAATATGATAAAAACTTGGAAAAAGTGATAAAATACTTGGAAAAAGTGATAAAAACATCAGAAAATATGATAAAAACTTGGAAAAAGTGATAAAATACTTGGAAAAAGTGACAAAAACATCAGAAAATATGATAAAAACTTGGAAAAAGTGATAAAATACTTGGAAAAAGTGACAAAAACATCAGAAAATATGATAAAAACTTGGAAAAAGTGATAAAAAACTGGAAAAAGTGACAAAAAACTTGGAAAAAGTGACAAAAAACTTGGAGAAAGTGATAAAAAACTTGGAGAAAGTGATAAAATACTTGGAAAAAGTGATAAAAACATCAGAAAATATGATAAAAACTTGGAAAAAGTGATAAATTACTTGGAAAAAGTGACAAAATACTTGGAAAAAGTGACAAAAACATCAGAAAATATGATAAAAACTTGGAAAAAGTGATAAAAAACTTGGAAAAAGTGACAAAAAACTTGGAAAAAGTGACAAAAAACTTGGAGAAAGTGATAAAAAACATCAGAAAATATAATAAAAACTTGGAAAAAGTGACAAAAAACTTGGAAAAAGTGACAAAATACTTGGAAAAAGTGACAAAAACATCAGAAAATATGATAAAAACTTGGAAAAAGTGACAAAAAAATTGGAAAAAGTGACAAAATACTTGGAAAAAGTGACAAAAACATCAGAAAATATGATAAAAACTTGGAAAAAGTGACAAAAAACTTGGAAAAAGTAATAAAATCTTGGAAAAAGTGACAAAAAACTTGGAAAAAGTGATAAAAAACTGAAAAAGTGATAAAAAATCTGAAAAAGTGATAAAAAATCTGAAAAAGTGATAAAAAAAACTTGGAAAAAGTGATAAAAAACCTGGAAAAAGTGACAAAAAACATCAATCAAAGTGATAAAAAACTTGGAAAAAGTGACAAAATGCTTAGAAACATTGGGATAATTTTCCAAAACGTCCGGAAAAGTGACAAAAACTCAGGAAAAACGTTTTAAAAAGAACGTCAAAAAAGCGCAGAAAAATATTGATAGAAACTTTGAAAAAAGTGACGAAAGTGTTGAAAAAAGACGACCAAAACGTTGGATTTTTTTATACATTTTGACCCAGAAAACCAAAACGTTGCTCAGTGGTCGACACACGGGTTACTCTGAATATAAATGATATAAAGTGTGTGATCAGACAAACGTATATATGTCCATTAGAACCAGAGACTGACTGAAAATATGATAAAAACTTGGAAAAAGTGATAAATTACTTGGAAAAAGTGACAAAATACTTGGAAAAAGTGACAAAAACATCAGAAAATATGATAAAAACTTGGAAAAAGTGACAAAAAAACTTGGAAAAAGTGACAAAAAACTTGGAGAAAGTGATAAAAAACATCAGAAAATATGATAAAAACTTGGAAAAAGTGACAAAAAACTTGGAAAAATGTGACAAAATACTTGGAAAAAGTGACAAAAACATCAGAAAATATGATAAAAACTTGGAAAAAGTGACAAAAACATCAGAACATATGATAAAAACTTGGAAAAAGTGACAAAATACTTGGAAAAAGTGACAAAAACATCAGAAAATATGATAAATACTTGGAAAAAGTGACAAAAAACTTGGAAAAAGTAATAAAATCTTGGAAAAAGTGACAAAAAACTTGGAAAAAGTGATAAAAAAACTCTGAAAAAGTGATAAAAAACTCTGAAAAAGTGATAAAAAATCTGAAAAAGTGATAAAAAAAACTTGGAAAAAGTGATAAAAAACCTGGAAAAAGTGACAAAAAACATCAATCAAAGTGATAAAAAACTTTGAAAAAGTGACAAAATGCTTAGAAACGTTGGGATAATTTTCCAAAACGTCCGGAAAAGTGACAAAAACTCAGGAAAAACGTTTTAAAAAGAACGTCAAAAAAGCGCAGAAAAATATTGATAGAAACTTTGAAAAAAGTGACGAAAGTGTTGAAAAAAGACGACCAAAACGTTGGATTTTTTAATACATTTTGACCCAGAAAACCAAAACGTTGCTCAGTGGTCGACACACGGGTTACTCTGAATATAAATGATATAAAGTGTGTGATCAGACAAACGTATATATGTCCATTAGAACCAGAGACTGACTGAAAATATGATAAAAACTTGGAAAAAGTGATAAATTACTTGGAAAAAGTGACAAAATACTTGGAAAAAGTGACAAAAACATCAGAAAATATGATAAAAACTTGGAAAAAGTGACAAAAAACTTGGAAAAAGTGACAAAAAACTTGGAGAAAGTGATAAAAAACATCAGAAAATATGATAAAAACTTGGAAAAAGTGACAAAAAACTTGGAAAAAGTGACAAAATACTTGGAAAAAGTGACAAAAACATCAGAAAATATGATAAAAACTTGGAAAAAGTGACAAAAACATCAGAACATATGATAAAAACTTGGAAAAAGTGACAAAATACTTGGAAAAAGTGACAAAAACATCAGAAAATATGATAAATACTTGGAAAAAGTGACAAAAAACTTGGAAAAAGTAATAAAATCTTGGAAAAAGTGACAAAAAACTTGGAAAAAGTGATAAAAAAACTCTGAAAAAGTGATAAAAAACTCTGAAAAAGTGATAAAAAATCTGAAAAAGTGATAAAAAAAACTTGGAAAAAGTGATAAAAAACCTGGAAAAAGTGACAAAAAACATCAATCAAAGTGATAAAAAACTTTGAAAAAGTGACAAAATGCTTAGAAACGTTGGGATAATTTTCCAAAACGTCCGGAAAAGTGACAAAAACTCAGGAAAAACGTTTTAAAAAGAACGTCAAAAAAGCGCAGAAAAATATTGATAGAAACTTTGAAAAAAGTGACATTATATAATACATTTTGACCCAGAAAACCAAAACGTTGCTCAGTGGTCGACAGGGAGGACGACACACGGGTTACTCTGAATATAAATGATATGAAGTGTGTGATCAGACAAACGTATATATGTCCATTAGAACCAGAGACTGACTTCCCTCCAGTTATTCAGGGTCTCTTTGCTCTCTGTCTGTCTGTCTGTCTGTCTGTCTCTCTGTCTGTCTGTCTGTCTGTCTGTCTGTCTCTCTGTCTGTCTGTCTGTCTGTCTCTCTGTCTGTCTGTCTGTCTGTCTGTCTGTCCAGAGCCTCCAGAGCTGCTGCTCTACACACCTGAGAAGTCCAGGAAGAGTCTCCCGCTGTTGCTGGAGGGGAATCTGCCGTACAGACGCACCAGGAGACAGTCAGGTAGACGGGATGGCTCATGTATCGCCGAAAGAGTCCACATCATATCACAGCAACACGAAGGACGGAAACATCTACGGCTACCGTTTGAAACGTTAGCTTCAGGGATGCACCGAATCCAGGATTGGGCTTCAGATTCGGCTGAATATTGAGCTTTTTGACGGGGTTGGGTTCCTGCCCAGGCTGTTTCAGGCTTTTCCAACAGTTTTGGTCTTTCTTTTGACGTTTCAGTGGCTTTTTCAATATATTTGATCCTTTTTTGGCCATTTTAGTCGCATATTTTCAACGTTTATCCCTGTATTTTGGCGTTTAAACGTGACTTGTTTTAATGCATTTCCTGTCCAACTGTAACCTAATAACCTAATAATACCCTCCGACCCTGAATGACCCCAACGACTCACAGTAACCTGCAACACATAGACTGTAGAGCCCTTTTTAGGCGAAGTATGAGGCGGTATCAGCCTTGATGTCGGATAGCAAGTCCTCAGTCACCCACGGAGGTTCTCCCTGTTTTCCATCTGATCCCACTTCTGACACCAAGTTGTTGTGGAAGTTATTCGATGCAGCAGGTGTTAGAGTTTTAAAATAGGAAGGTGAAACAAAATAAGACAGTCGAAGATAAATAAAAAAATATAAACTTGCAAGTATACAAGGAAGTATACGGTTCACAAAAGGCACGCAGCGCTGGTGTGAAAGGTCTCTTCAACGAATAAGAAAAAGCACACAGTATATATGCATCTCCAGTGAGATAGAAAGACATGCCCCCCCCTTTCTAAACATGACTCAGCATCTCTTACAATCAGACATAGTCAGACATTCAGGAGCCACTTCACTTCTTCCCCTCTGTAGCACTTTCTACCCCAAGGGTTAGTCATCCCGTTTATCTCAACTATGTGAGAAGTCTCAACTATCCAGGGAGAAATAACAGATAGTTAAGGGTGACCTTATACCTTTATCGGTTCAAACAAGGCCTGCACGCATTCGTCTCCAGACTTTGTGTATGCAATCTACATGTGGGAATGAGAGCAACTCCCTTCCAGCATTGTGAGACAAAGTAAAACAGAAATAAGACAAGAATATAAAGAATCATGCTTAAAGGGCAGTGGTCTAAAGGTCTAAAGGTTAGAGAAGCAAGGTCGGTTCAATCCCCAGACCGACAGGATAAAATCTGGGTGGGGAAAGTGAAAGAGCAGCGCTTGTCCCTCCCTCATTACCACCACTGAGGTGCCCTTGAGCAAGGCCCTTAATCCCAACTGCTCCAGTGGAGCCGCTCAGTGGCCAGCAGATCAGACTGTGGTAGTACTGGACAGCTTCCAGGTATGAATGTGTAACTGTGTGAATGTGATCAGATCAGACTGTGGTTGTACCGGGCAGCTTCCAGGTATGAATGTGGTCAGATCAGACTGTGGTAGTACTGGACAGCTTCCAGGTATGAATGTGGTCAGATCAGACTGTGGTAGTACTGGACAGCTTCCAGGTATGAATGTGATCAGATCAGACTGTGGTAGTACTGGACAGCTTCCAGGTATGAATGTGGTCAGATCAGACTGTGGTGGTACTGGGCAGCTTCCAGGTATGAATGTGGTCAGATCAGACTGTGGTAGTACTGGGCAGCGTCCAGGTATGAATGTGGTCAGATCAGATTGTGGTAGTACTGGACAGCGTCCAGGTATGAATGTGGTCAGATCAGACTGTGGTAGTACCGGGCAGCTTCCAGGTATGAATGTGATCAGATCAGACTGTGGTTGTACGGGGCAGCTTCCAGGTATGAAGGTGATCAGATCAGACTGTGGTAGTACCGGGCAGCTTCCAGGTATGAATGTGATCAGATCAGACTGTGGTTGTACTGGGCAGCTTCCAGTATGAATGTGATCAGATCAGACTGTGGTAGTACTGGGCAGCTTCCAGGTATGAATGTGGTCAGATCAGACTGTGGTAGTACTGGGCAGCTTCCAGGTATGAATGTGGTCAGATCAGACTGTGGTGGTACTGGGCAGCTTCCAGGTATGAATGTGATCAGATCAGACTGTGGTAGTACTGGGCAGCTTCCAGGTATGAATGTGATCAGATCAGACTGTGGTGGTACTGGGCAGCTTCCAGGTATGAATGTGATCAGATCAGACTGTGGTGGTAATGGGCAGCTTCCAGGTATGAAGGTGATCAGATCAGACTGTGGTTGTACTGGGCAGCTTCCAGGTATGAAGGTGATCAGATCAGACTGTGGTAGTACCGGGCAGCTTCCAGGTATGAATGTGATCAGATCAGACTGTGGTGGTACTGGGCAGCTCCCAGGTATGAATGTGATCAGATCAGACTGTGGTTGTACTGGGCAGCTTCCAGTATGAATGTGATCAGATCAGACTGTGGTGGTACTGGGCAGCTTCCAGGTATGAATGTGATCAGATCAGACTGTGGTAGTACTGGGCAGCTTCCAGGTATGAATGTGATCAGATCAGACTGTGGTGGTACTGGGCAGCTTCCAGGTATGAATGTGATCAGATCAGACTGTGGTGGTAATGGGCAGCTTCCAGGTATGAAGGTGATCAGATCAGACTGTGGTTGTACTGGGCAGCTTCCAGGTATGAAGGTGATCAGATCAGACTGTGGTAGTACCGGGCAGCTTCCAGGTATGAATGTGATCAGATCAGACTGTGGTGGTACTGGGCAGCTCCCAGGTATGAATGTGATCAGATCAGACTGTGGTTGTACTGGGCAGCTTCCAGTATGAATGTGATCAGATCAGACTGTGGTAGTACTGGGCAGCTTCCAGGTATGAATGTGATCAGATCAGACTGTGGTAGTACTGGGCAGCTTCCAGGTATGAATGTGGTCAGATCAGACTGTGGTAGTACTGGGCAGCTTCCAGGTATGAATGTGATCAGATCAGACTGTGGTAGTACTGGGCAGCTTCCAGGTATGAATGTGATCAGATCAGACTGTGGTGGTACTGGGCAGCTTCCAGGTATGAATGTGATCAGATCAGACTGTGGTGGTAATGGGCAGCTTCCAGGTATGAATGTGATCAGATCAGACTGTGGTGGTACTGGGCAGCTTCCAGGTATGAATGTGATCAGATCAGACTGTGGTGGTACTGGGCAGCTTCCAGGTATGAAGGTGATCAGATCAGACTGTGGTGGTACTGGGCAGCTTCCAGGTATGAAGGTGTAACTGTGTGAATGTGATCAGGGCGTTCCTGCAAAAGAGACGCTGCCTCTGAACCTACCCTGAATAAATAAAGTAAAATATAATTTTGCCATTACAATACCAGCTCATCATATATCACTGTCAGTCCAAGCAATGCCTTGTTTTCATTTCGAAATATTCCTTGATGAAGTGATGTTATGACAAGCAATACATTGGTAAAATCCTGAGCCAGCACAAACTAAAATCTTTGTTTCTTTTCCAGCTCCGGCGAAAGATATCGAAGCAATATTTCATCCCAATGGTATGTTATTTCAGAGTCATCTGTTCATTCATTTTCACTAATGATCACATCAAAACATGAACTAACAAACTCTGCAGCAGCTCACAGCAGTTACCAGGAATGCACTGAATCCAGGCTTCTGATTGGGCTGAATATTGAGCTTTTTGACGGGGTTGGGCTTCTGCCGAATGTTAGAATTTGTTCCCACCGAACCGACCCCTACGCTGGTCGACGTGATGACGGCGCCGTTGATTACGGGAAGGTGTTAACGTAGGTGGAGCGTTCAATGCTGCAGGCTGTGAGGAAGTGGAAATGGAACTTGTGAACAGAAAAAGTTGTTGTTTGCAGTACTTTCAGTCAAAAGAAGTAAACTTTAAGTAAGTCAACTTTATTTATATAGTACCTATCACAGATAGAATCACAAAGTGCTTTACATGCAGCAAGTTAGTCCACAATTTCGGAGCAACTGCCTGAAAGGAGCGATCTCCCCGAGTTTTAAGGCGGGTTTTAGGGACCATCAGGAGATTTTGACCTGAGGAACAAAGAGTGCGGAAGGAAGAGTAAAGGGTCAACATGTCTGCGATATATTGAGGCGTCTGTCCATGTAGTGCTCTAAAAGTGCTCTAATCAATTCTGTATCTTACTGGAAGCCAGTGGAGAGAAAGTAAAATCGGAGTAATGTGTGCCCTTCTGTTTGTTCCTGTTAAGAGCCTAGCTGCTGCAATTTGCACCAATTGGAGACGGCTCAGAGAAAAATGTATTAAAACAAGTAAAAAGGCCATTCAAGTCCAGCTACATGTTCAATTTAGGCAATGCCGATTAGTCTGGTGGTGGCGAGGACCCTAAACAATACACAACATCACCGCTGTTACAACATTTGGTACGAAATATCCAAAAGAATACGAGTTATGCATGAAGGAATCTACAGACAGCAGGCAGAATACAGCAACTTCAGGTACGGCAAAGGAAGGACAGTCCCTGCTGACTTCATTAATGTGTGTACTGGGTTAATGGACTGAGGATGGGAGGAGGATTCTGCAGAATATTAACCAGTGGATTTGGTTTTCGGTATTTGACCGAAGCCTAAAAATCTGGATTCGGTGCATCCCTAGCAGTTACAGTAACATTAACTGTTGAACAGCAGGAATGTTCTCCCGCTTTATTCAAACGTTAGGTGGAGCTTTTGCTCATGGAACGATACATATAATATATATATATAGCTTTATTGCAGACACAGGTCCATATAACATATAATACAGTATACATAGTATAAAAAGGTGATACAAAAATACATAGTAATTGTATATTAGCCTATAGGATATACAATAATACATAAAAATTGCATATTGGCAAAGTGCAGACATCTGTTTGTTTACCACTGCAGAGAACAGGGTTTCTGCAGGTTTCACCAAGTCAAATTTCAGACTTTTTAAGACCTTTTATGAATGATATTTAAGACCTTTATCACGACATATAAGTACAACGAAAAGGCAGAGTCACAAAAGTACTCGCAAAGTAAATGAATTTCAATTCAAATTGAATAAAAGCGACACAAAGTAATAATGATTTGTACATATACAGCGAATTATATTTGGACAAGCAAAAGAAAGAACTACATACACTACCGGTCAAAAGTTTGGGGTCACTTAGAAATGTCCGTCCCAGACAGATTACCAGCTGAGATCAGCTGCATTGTGTTTTTAATCAGGGCAGCAGTTTTCAGATTACATCATGTGATGACATCATGTGATGACATCATGTGATTACATCATGTGATTACATCATGTCTAAAGGCTTCTCGACTGTTGGAGGCAGAAGTGGCTGAAGAAAGGCTTGAATCCATGCTTTTTGGTGTAAACGTCATACCCAAATTAAAAGTGGTCCAGCTCCCAGATACTCTGACCCTCTGGGGTGGGCCTGACATCACTGGAAAGGTGATTGATGGGGGGGTGTTTGTGTATTTGTTGTATTTTGCAATTTTTGGGCTTTTTTCTTTGCACTTTTCAAATGGAAATACAAAAACGCACAGACATATCTGTAGAAATACAATCATATAAAATGTTTAGCTTCTGGATTGTTTCTGCAGTGAGCTGAGACATGTGGCTGATGCCCTGAGCTGTCTGTCAGCTGTCAGATGTATTCTATACTATTTCTCAGATTAATTAATCGAAATGAACGCGTTATTTTAACAGCCCTAATAAAAACGCATCAGTCGTCCTCAGAGGGATATCATTTCGTTACAGAAAATGATCTCCCAGCTCTGTAGGGGATGTACTGGACTCCTTGATGTATTGACGATTGGTTCAGTAGTCCGGCGAAGCTCTGCAGAGCCGGCCGGCAGCCAAGCAAAGTCAAGACATCTAAAAACCCTTTTTATTCTGAGGATTTATTCTGTGAATGTTGCCAAGTGGTTAAGTGCTTGTCAAAACATTCCTAACATCTTGATAACATCTTTCTTTCCCAATGTGTCACACGTGTTCTTGTGTTTTCTTCTCTTCCCTCCACCAACTCTTTCCCACCAACGCGGGGAATGCTGCAGCCTTGAAGGTAAGAGTGCTACACGCTCTGCTGACTGGGAAACAGAGATTTATGTCATATCTGTGGATTACCGCCAGCTGTCAATCTAAGTCTGATGTGGTTTTGGCGCAGAACACGAAGCCACACAATTAAAGTGCCCATATTATGAAAAACACTTTTCCTGGGATTTGGGGAGATATTTTGTGTCTCTGGTGCTTCCACACGCATACAAACTTTGAAAAATAACCATCCATGCTGTTTAGAGTGAGATCCGGTTTCTGAATGTGTCCTGCCTTCAGTCTCCGGGTGAGCTGGTCAAAATCTGCACGACTTTCTACGTCACTAGCCGAGACGAGGGGCCTAGGGGGCTAACCGTTAGCATGCTAGCTCGTTCTCAATGGCAAAACACTGCTAGTTCACCCTAATCTCCAGAATAACTACTTCCATGTCCCTGTTCTGCAGGTATTCACCACAAAGTTGGAAGTGTGCCCTCGTTTAGAAGAAGTCTCCCGGCTAATCCTGCCTTGTACTGACTAAAGTACTAGCTAGCTAGCTCATGTAGTCCTTACCTAGCTACTGAGCATGTGATCTTACCTAGCTACTGAGCATGTGGTCTTACCTAGTTACTGAGAATGTGATCTTACCTAGCTACTGAGCATGTGGTCTTACCTAGCTACTGAGCATGTGGTCTTACCTAGCTACTGAGCATGTGGTCTTACCTAGCTACTGAGCATGTGGTCTTACCTAGCTACTGAGCATGTGGTCTTACCTAGCTACTGAGCATGTGGTCTTACCTAGCTACTGAGCATGTGGTCTTACCTAGCTACTGAGCATGTGATCTTACCTAGCTACTGAGCATGTGGTCTTACCTAGCTACTGAGCATGTAGTCCTTACCTAGCTACTGAGCATGTGGTCTTACCTAGCTACTGATCATGTGATCTGAGCATGTGATCTTACCTAGCTACTGAGCATGTGGTCTTACCTAGCTACTGAGCATGTGGTCTTACCTAGCTACTGAGCATGTGGTCTTACCTAGCTACTGAGCATGTGGTCTTATCTAGCTACTGAGCATGTGCGACTGCCAACAAAGATGTTACAGCAGTGAGAGGTCTCACTCTGGAGCTAAAACAGAGACCTGAACACAGGGTGAAAAGAGGAGCTGCAGCAATGAACAGTACAACAAAAATATGTTGTTTTTTGATAATTAAACCATGTAAACCTATTCTGGTACAACCTCAAAATACAATTATGAACCTGAAAATGAGCAGAATATGGGCACCTTAAACCACCACTGTAATACGGATAAATTGAACTTTATAGTGTAGACCACAGATCCTAGGGGGTCCTCAGAGTCACTGCAATGGGGCCTCCAAATTATTGTACATTTTTTCAAATTCAAATTATTTAACATGAATATAACATTATAAGCAAATATAAATCCCCACTGATGATAGGCTTACTGCCCCATGGGTAAGGTAGTCACTAAGATACAGTTCATCCTAAGGAATCACTGTGCCATATGTATGTATATTGAAATATTTATAAACGTCAACAATTATTATTTTGATAGCTTGGTATTCTATGCACTAAAAAGGTATATACAAAGGCTTTAGGCTGCCCTGCACTTTATTATAGGCCCAGTTTAATATTGTCACCTTCCTAAAATAATGGCCTAAGTCATTTTTTTGACAAAAGTGATCATCTCCTCATGGTGCTGGCCACCTCTGGTAACATTGCCTACATCCTCAGTTGAACAGCTCATGTGATTCTACGCCTTTAGTATAACCGCCTATGTCAACATGTGACTGAAAAACCTGAAAAAATGACTTATTTTGGGAAGGTGACGATATGCAACTTAATTTTATACGTAGTATATATGTAGTAGGGGGTCGCTGCTCTGCCTCTCCTTCAGTTAAGGGGTCCTTGGTTTAAAAAATGTTGAAGACCCCCTGGTCTAGACTTTAAACACTGAAAATGTAAGTCGTCACACAGATTGGGTTTTACGCGCATATATACAGTAGTAGTATAATATGTTATTTTCTCTGTCCGACTAAAAATACCAAATACCAAAAGTGATCAAAAATGTATTTATAAGGCGTGCTGGTACGCGATCTGTGCTGCCTGCACGATCCGACATGTGCAAGATGTTCACGCATGCGCAGATGATAATCCTGTTTTACGACAATTTTCGACACTGCACGATCTGTTCCAAATAGCAAATTAATCGCAAAGGGGAGTGTGGAGGAAACGGAAGGTCTGCAGTGACAGAAAGACTCAGACTTCATTCCACATGTAACCTAAATGGTGTATGTTCATGTAACGTGTAACAACTCTATTATTTGGGATTGGCAACCACGCAAACACCTCGTAATGCATAGCGTAAGATACACTTAAAAACATCACGACATGCCCACACTGCATGTCTCAAACATAACAATGTGGCCACGTACACGGTACACAGTACACGGACGTCGATATCACTGACAATAAGTATTTAATTTAAATATCTGACCCGCCGTTAACTGCATAATGAATAACATAAAATGTAGCCTACAAAAATATGCCGCCAGTTGTGCCGCCTGGCCGTCAAGTATTTCAACGCATGCGTGATACAAATAGTGTAGTGTAGGGAAACGGTCACGTTTTCTACAACATATTTATGCACATATCGGATCGTGCAGGCAGCACAGATCACGTAACGTGATAGAAACTAACATGTGACTCTTGTTGTTGTCAGTCTCGGGTAGGAATTGAACCAAAAAGCATTTACCATCCTGCAATTTCTGGTGGTGTGTGTGACATCATCTCTCTCTCTCCTTCCCTCGCTGTCTGTCAGCTGCTCAAATTGTTCGCCTTCTTCTGAAATATTACAAACACTATCACTAACCCAGACCCAGAAAACCCCAGGCGTTGTGAATTTGGCGTTGCTCCGTTATTTCTGAGAGCGGAAGTGTCGGCGAGTTCATTCTGTCTAATAAAGCTGCGACCGTTTCCACCGTGTGACATTAGTTTAGAGTGTTTGGTGCGTGTGACAAAGTGCAGTCTGAACGCAAACCCAATCAAATTGAAAATGTAGCAATGTCAGGGCGCCTTGGTAGCTCACTTGGTAGAGCGTGCACCCCATGTACCAAGGCTCAGTCCGTACCACAGTGGCCCAGTGTTTGATTCCGACCTGCGGCCCTTTGCTGCATATCTTACCCATCTCTCTCCCGCGCGCTGTGTACGAGCCTAGGAACATTTTACTAATTTGCTGTTAAAATAACAATTAAAAGCTGCGTTAGTGACTTTAGACCAGGTTTTTGTTGGTCAATGGTGCCATCACTTCCCGCTGCCTGAAGATAGCAATACGCCCAGAATGCACCTGAACACACCTCCCTGTAAGACCAGCACGCCCAGAATGCACCTGAACACACCTCCCTGTAAGACCAGCATGCCCAGAATGCACCTGAACACACCTCCCTGTAAGAACACACCTCCCTATAAGACCAGCACGCCCAGAATGCACCTGAACACACCTCCCTGTAAGACCAGCATGCCCAGAATGCACCTGAACACACCTCCCTATAAGACCAGCATGCCCAGAATGCACCTGAACACACCTCCCTGTAAGACCAGCATGCCCAGAATGTACCTGAACACATCTCCCTGTAAGACCAGCATGCCCAGAATGCACCTGAACACACCTCCCTGTAAGACCAGCCCGCCCAGAATGCACCTGAACACACCTCCCTGTAAGACCAGCACGCCCATGGGCGCACAGATGGGCGCAGGTGCATTTGTTATTTAAACGACGTGGGCACTGGACGGGAAACTGACTTTGCTGTCTTAAACTAGCAAAGACACTTGCGTTGGGCTTTGCGTCACACTGCACCGGGTGCCAGATAGGGCCATTAGCCTTTTCACTTATTGTTAAAATCTAGTGATACAGCATGAGCTCAAAGGGACTGGATTGGATTTGATGTCCCAAACATCAGTCAGCAAGGTGAAAACGTGACCTTCGTTTCATGCCAACTGTGTGGCCTGATGTGTTGTTTTTTTGCAGCAGGCGGGAAGCGAGGGCGAGCTGTGCCAGGCAGACAGTCTGGGCTCGGCGGGCAGCAACAGCACGCTCGCGTCCTCCGTCATCGAGGTGGAGGCCGAGAGGACTGAACCCAGCCTGACACCACAGCTGCAACCAAACCGAGAGGAAGAGGTAATTGAGTCTGAGTGACGGGATGTGACTTGATGTAAGATCACATTAAGTTTAACTATTGGACGGGATTTGAGTTGATTGGATTGGATTTTTTCCCCCTTGGGTGTCAGCATCAAATAAGTCTGGCGTACAGATATATGTCTGAACAGTGGACTCTAAAATGTATCGAAGAAATTGTGAAAATTAGTAAACTTATTTTACTTAAAGGTCCAATGTGTGGGAATTTCTCCCATCTAGCGTTGAGATCATATATCGCAATCAACTCTCTCGCACCACACAGTTCTGTGGTGACTTTTAATAGTAATGCTGTGATGCTGTATGAAGAGGAATCCGCCGACACTGTTCTTGATTATAAAAGGATTTATTACAATTCAAGATTTTCAGCATCATTTTTAACAAACTCCTGCAGAGAGCTTGGAGAACAACCAACCCGAATTCTTCCAATAAGTCGTTCTGAAGTTCTGCAGTTAACACATGGTATATATACTGTGCATTCAGTGGGAGGGTGTATATATGAGTTGAGATAAAGGTCAACCACGAGTGTCTTATACATGGACTAGAAGAAACAAAGTCTCTTTTGATTTAGGGCCCTTTTCCTGTTATTCTCTTAGACTCCACATCTGTATCCTCCACGAACTCTTTCCTGTATAGGGCCTCTCCTTCCCACCATGACTTCAGTAACACATTATTGTATGGAATACATTTGAATTAAAATATGCAGGCGTAATTCAACTTAAGTCAAAGTTGTAAATCATCAGATACTTCAGTTCAAAGTACGTATTACAGCTACGGTAGCCGTCACGCTTCAAAAAGCCAAGATACCCATTAGCAGCAGCCGTGAGTTAATCATGTGACAGCGAAAACGTGAAAGGCGGAGCAGTATATCCTGTATGTCCCTTATCGGCTAACGTATTTCTAGATGGAGCATGAACATGGAGCGTCTACCCCAGTTCATGCAAACGCAAATGTAAAATTTCAAGCCAAAAGTAATACTTGGAATTGATGGTGATGGTAAATATTCATGAAAAAGGACAAGTTTGTGAACGGGCAACACAGATTTTGATAATGAACAACTAAACACGTTACACACCGGACCTTTAATCAATGCAGACTATGTAGAGGGCTCTGCCACTAGAAATGTAAATGTAGGTCATAATAATTATATTTGCTGCTTGTACGAATGACGTCTGGGAGCGTTTTTTTTTCAGGGGAGGACAGACTTGATAGGACATACTATGTTTATAATATATATATATATATATATGTGTCTACTTGTCTAATACTTATAGTATGTCCTATCGTGTCTATCCTCCCCCCCCAAAAAAACGTTTGTTCAAGCATCAATTATGACCTACAGTATATTTAAGTATATTTAAGTTTCTAGCGGTGGCGCCCTCTAGTGAGGGCAGTAGTTCTGACGGGAGCAAAGCAGGAAGTAAGGTGAGGAAGTATAAGAGCGCCAAATGTCCTGGTAAGGAGGCAGGTTGGGGGGGTGGATGGGTCAAACAAACAGGACTTTCCCCAGGAGACTGGGGTCCATGTCCCGTTTGAAAAGTTTTTTTATTTTACGAACGTCACTTGCGTTACCTTCAGGAAGTGAAGTAACGTCTGATTTGAACCCAAACCACCAACTATATTCTAAACGTAAAGTGCTCAGATTATATTTTCAGGTTCATAATTGTATTTTGAGGTTGTACCAGAATAGGTTTACATGGTTTAATTTTAAAAAAAACAAAATATTTTTTTCCTCTTTTCACCCTGTGTGTTGAGCTCTCTGTTTTAGCTCCAGAGTGAGACCTCTCACTGCTGTAACATCTTTGTTGGCAGTCGCACATGCTCAGTAGCTAGGTAAGATCACATGCTCAGTAGCTAGGTAAGGACTACTAGCCAGTCAGAAGCAGAGTATGAGGGCGTGCCCTGACAGTACCTAGGTAAGGACTACTAGCCAGTCAGGAGCAGAGTATGAGGGCGTGCCCTGACAGTAGCTAGGTAAGGACTACTAGCCAGTCAGGAGCAGAGTATGAGGGCGTGCCCTGACAGTACCTAGGTAAGGACTACTAGCCAGTCAGGAGCAGAGTATGAGGGCGTGCCCTGACAGTAGCTAGGTAAGGACTACTAGCCAGTCAGAAGCAGAGTATGAGGGCCCTGACAGTACCTAGGTAAGGACTACTAGCCAGTCAGAAGCAGAGTATGAGGGCGTGCCCTGACAGTACCTAGGTAAGGACTACTAGCCAGTCAGAAGCAGAGTATGAGGGTGTGTCCTGACAGTACCTAGGTAAGGACTACTAGCCAGTCAGAAGCAGAGTATGAGGGCGTGCCCTGACAGTACCTAGGTAAGGACTACTAGCCAGTCAGGAGCAGAGAATGAGGGCGTGCCCTGACAGTAGCTAGGTAAGGACTACTAGCCAGTCAGAAGCAGAGTATGAGGGCCCTGACAGTAGCTAGGTAAGGACTACTAGCCAGTCAGAAGCAGAGTATGAGGGTGTGCCATGCTAGCAGCTAGGCGAGCATTATAACGTGTGTTCCAAAGTGACCACGTTTGTCTCTGAAGTAAAGGCTGGACTACAATAGAGCTGTTTGGAGCAGTTTGTGAACAGTGTTTTCTGTTGGACATGGTAAGCCAAACAGCATAATATGAGCACTTTAAGTCATTTTGGTGTCTAAACCTTAGATCTGAGGTAGTATTTTCTACCACCGCTAGATCTTATTATAACCAAATGTATTCTTTTCTATTGTGTTTGAATGAGGAGGAAGAGGATGCAGAGGAGTTGACCCCCCTCAGCCCTCTTCCCACGCTGTCCATCACCGAAGAGATCCTGGAGTTCATCAACCAGAGCAGAGCCAGGGAGGGGCTCACCGCCATCCACACTGGCCCCACGGTTTGAATGCACTATACCTCAACTCTATTTGTAGCATTAAAGATCCAACTCTTCTCGAATATGCCATCAACCAGATTTGCAATAGGACTCAATTTAAAACCTGATTCACAAATACACTAGTCTGACTTACCGGCTGTAGACTGTTGGGATAAAGCCAAGGGGGTAAGCTAGCATCCAGAAAGTGTACCTCCTATGGGGAAATTGTTGACTAACAAGCCATCACCTCCCGTTAGCATCCCATTGACTCCCATTCATTTTGACGTCACTTTGACAGAGAATAACTTTACATCTGAAGCGTTTAAAGACTCTATTTGTCCGTTGTTTATTTCTAAAGAAACACGACAATGTATAAAAGGCTCCATTACCTTGTAGCTCACGTTATGGCTCCGTAGCAGACGTTGTTATAAAAATAGGCTAACGATTGGGTCATAACCACGAGACTTACTGTCTCATAGTAGAGGAATTACCGTATAGTCCAGGAGAAGCTCTCAGGCAGTTTGGACTTCCATTAGCTGTTTAAGTGTAATTACTAATGTTAACTATCATGTTAGTGATCAGTAATTAGCCTGTGCCTATGTTATCTCCTTACATATACCTACGCTCTCCGTCTCTGCTAGATTGGGAATGATTGAGATTTCTCTTGGCACAGCTACCAGAAGACTTCCAACTTTCAGACAGGTTGCTCACGTCACATCTACGTCTTCAAGCTCAGTTGGAGGCTGCTCAGTAACGCTCAGCCATCACCGGAAAAGAGCTTCTAACATCCTTCACTGGTCTCCGTCCAGAGACACGGGACCTGTTGGTCCATTATATATATTATATATAATGGTACTAACCCCCCACCCCCCAAAATCCTTCTTGTCTGTTATTGGCTGGAACACTGTTTGTTATGTTTGGTGGTGCAGGTTGGCGCAGTTTGTTTTTGTTGGCGTTTTTGGAGCCTGGGCTGTCTACAGATACAGTGTTTTCAGGGGACAGGCAGCTAGCAGATAGTGAGGAGATATTTGCCGTATGTGACAAAAAATATTGTAGCCAAAAAAATTCCTGACATCGCTTAGAGCACCTTTAAGTGAAAAGCTGTTAGCTGGTAATATTTCTTAGAGCTGCAAAGATTAATCGATTGTCAACTATTTAATTAATCGCCAACTACTTTGATCGGTTTAAGTCATATTTTTTCCAGCTTCTTATATGTTTCTTCTCTCCTCTGGGACAGTAATCTGAATAGCTTCTCTCCTCTGGGACAGTAATCTGAATATCTTCTAGTATCTTCTCTCCTCTGGGACAGTAATCTGAATATCTTCTAGTCTCTTCTCTCCTCTGGGACAGTAATCTGAATATCTTCTAGTCTCTTCTCTCCTCTGGGACAGTAATCTGAATATCTTCTAGTCTCTTCTCTCCTCTGGGACAGTAATCTGAATATCTTCTAGTTTCTTCTCTCCTCTGGGACAGTAATCTGAATATCTTCTAGTCTCTTCTCTGGGACAGTAATCTGAATATCTTCTAGTCTCTTCTCTCCTCTGGGACAGTAATCTGAATATCTTCTAGTCTCTTCTCTCCTCTGGGACAGTAATCTGAATATCTTCTAGTCTCTTCTCTCCTCTGGGACAGTAAACTGAATATCTTTGAGTTGTGGACAAAACAAGACATTTGAGGACATCATCTTGGGCTTTTTAGGAAACACTGATCCATATGTTTCACCGTTTTCTGACATTTTAGAGACCAAACAACTCATCCATTCATCCAGAAACTAATCCACACATTAATCAACGATGAAAAATGTTGACTAATGTACCTGATAATAGTACTTCTGGAAAGTCTAGGGGCCATGAATTGCCCAGTAATTATCGAGATGGACAGACCGAACAAATCGACCAACATCTTTTGACTAACAAACAAATCCCATTTACTGTATTCTGTACTTTCTTGTTCTGGTGCTGGCTAGCTGACCGAACTAATGAAATCAAAGATGGATTTTGACTTACTGGAGTTTATAATTTAGTTTAGTTAATTTTCTAAACACTGTTATCTTACTTGTCTTTCAGGAGCAGGCCCTGGATGAGCCTAAAGAGGGTCAGCCTCCATCTAACCAGACCAACTTCACCTGCCCATTGCCGCCAGTCTCCTGCCCCTCTAGTCCACAACAAAAACCCACAATACAGCAGGAGCAGGAAAGAGCAGAGTTGGAGGACAGCAATCTTCAAGGCCAGACTGGCGCCTCTGGAGAGGAAAACGATCTTGAAAATGAAGTCCAAGAACTTCCAGATGCAACAAGTGAAGTGGAAAAGGGTGTGGAGGAAGATGGAGGGTCTCAAGAAGAAGTGTTAGAAAAAGAGAAAGAAGAGGAGAAAACAGGGGATGAAGGAGAAGGAGACAGCAGCATCTCTGTTGCAACACCAGATCTGCGTCCCTCAATCTCAGAGGAGGAGGAAGAAAGAGAGAACAGCAGCAGTTGTCTTTCACAAAGGGAAGAGGTCAATCCTGAGGCCACCACTTCCTCCCCAAATCCAGAGCTTCCTCATCACCCCATCCCGAGATTCCAGCCACCCACGAGAGGCTCCCACCTCACCAAGCGTGACAAGAAGATCATCGAAAAGATCAGGAGTTACTATGAGGCAGCAGCCGAGGCCGAAGAGAACGAGGCAGAGGAGGAAGGTGAACAGGGAGAAGGAGTGGCATCAAGAAGGAGAAACAGTTTCTCACAAATCCCATCTGGCTTGGTGAAGGAGTCGGTATCCCGCTTTGATGTGAATGGACCCCAGGGGGTGCCAGAGATTGGGCAATCCAATTATGAAACAACTGAAGCTTTTGATCAGGAGACCGATCAAGAAACAGAGCCCTGTTCCCCCATTGGTCCCATCTCTTCCCCAACTCTACCCTCAGCAGATGCAGAGAATGACGGACGGGTAGATGAACCAATCAGCTCCTTGGATTTTGATGTAGAGGACCCAACCTCACCAACCTCTAGCGTGATACAGGACAAAGAGACCTCAAACAAAGTGGGCCTGAATCTAGAGTCATACCCAAACAGGCCTGTTGGACAAGAGGCTGAGATACAGGACATGAATGGAAAAGTCTGCAAAGAAGTATTGGAGGAAAAGCAAGAGGTGGAGACAAGAGTTGTGGCTTCTGAGGAGAATGGTGGAAATGCACCGCAAGGAGAAGGACCATCTGTTACAAAACAGTCCGAGTGCAGAGATGAAATAATCCAAACCAATGCTGGAAATCAAGCTGTTATGAATAGGCATCAACCTAACCCAGCAGAACCATATGGAAGCCATAAGGAACCTCCTACACCTCTGCCACCTACAGAACAATGTCAAATAACTGAGACCAAAACTGATTCCACTTGGACCAGAACCAAACACAGAGACCTAGCCAGGACCAGTGGGACCAGTGGGAACCTTGAGGGTCTTCCCAGTCAGATAAAAGTTGGTCGATGGTCCCGCCACTCCAGGATTGTCACCGCTAACCGGGTCTTGTTTGAGGGCATGGGATCGGATGTAGCCGGCATTGGGTTATTTGAGGCTACCCCTGTAGTGGACCCCATGCTGATGGAAAACTCAGACCGTATTCTGAGCAAGGTCCAAACATTGGCCCGGATGTACAGTGCCAAAGCTAGCACCATGAAGGTCCCACTGCATCAGAAACGGGCCAGCGCTGTATGGAACCAAACATGGGACTACAGTAAACTTTCTGGACCCTCAAGTCAGACCCAAACTGAAAGCCAGGCACAGGTTCAATCTCTGACGCAATTACATACCCCAACTAAGTACCAGCAGCAAAAACAATACCACATGGAAGTCAATCAATCACATACCCACTCCAAGTCCAAATATGAAACCAAAACTCACTCCGAGACCAAGGTTCAGAGCCAAACTATAACACAAACAAGGCAGCAATCGCAGATCCAAACTAAAACCCAGAACCAAACCAAGACTTATAGCCAATACCAGACCCAAACCATGAGCCGGGAGGACCAAACCACCCAGGAGAAGAGGATGATGAAGAGAGCAGAAAGCCTGACAAATGGTAAGTTGGCCTTTAACGCTCCACGACCGTGGGCATCATTTAGATACAGTGTTGGGAGTAACTTTTAGCGGTAACCAGCATGTAACTAAATATTTTTTTTCATCAAGTAACGCAATTACAATTACTGAAATTGAAACGAGTTCATTACTCGCGTTACTCTCTTTTGTGAAAAATGAACACTTGCGAATAAGAAGAAAAATAGGTCTACTTTAGCTGCTTCTGATCTAACGTCGCAGGACCTTATGGTGGCGCAATGATACACCAATCGAACAATGAGCATTAAACCACAGCATGGCCGATAGCGCGGATAGAATGAGCTTTCTCTCCTGGAAGTATGGACATTGTAAAATGATAACGAAGGAGGCAGTTTATCATTTCGTCTTATTTACTCTGAACTCCCGATGCAACTAACTTAACTACCGTATATATCACAGTATATGCGCAGGCGCATTCTAACTACCGTATATATCACGGTATATGCGCAGGCACATTTTAACTACCGTATATATCACAGTATATGCGCAGGCGCATTCCAACTACTGTATATATCACGGTATATGCGCTGCACATTTTAACTACCGTATATATCACGGTATATGCGCTGCACATTTTAACTACCATATATATCACAGTATATGCGCAGGCGCATTCTAACGTATATATCACGGTATATGCGCTTCACATTTTAACTACCGTATATATCACAGTATATGCGCAGGCGCATTCTAACTACCGTATATATCACGGTATATGCGCTGCACATTTTAACTACCGTATATATCACAGTATATGCGCAGGCGCATTCTAACTACCGTATATATCACAGTATATGCGCAGGCGCATTCTAACTGCCGTATATATCACGGTATATGCGCTGCACATTTTAACTACCGTATATATCACAGTATATGCGCAGGCGCATTCTAACTACCGTATATATTAGGGTATATGCGCTGCACATTTTAACTACCGTATATATCACAGTATATGCGCAGGCGCATTCTAACTACCGTATATATCACAGTATATGCGCTGCACATTTTAACTACCGTATATATCACAGTATATGCGCTGCACATTTTAACTACCGTATATATCACAGTATATGCGCTGCACATTTTAACTACCGTATATATCACAGTATATGCGCTGCACATTTTAACTACCGTATATATCACAGTATATGCGCTGCACATTTTAACTACCGTATATATCACAGTATATGCGCTGCACATTTTAACTACCGTATATATCACGGAATATGCGCTGCACATTTTAACTACCGTATATATCACGGTATATGCGCTGCACATTTTAACTACCGTATATATCACCGTATATGCGCAGGCGCATTCTAACTACCGTATATATCACGGTATATGCGCTGCACATTTTAACTACCGTATATATCACAGTATATGCGCAGGCGCATTCTAACTACCGTATATATCACAGTATATGCGCTGCACATTTTAACTACCGTATCTATCACAGTATATGCGCAGGCGCATTCTAACTACCGTATATATCACAGTATATGCGCAGGCGCATTCTAACTACCGTATATATCACAGTATATGCGCAGGCGCATTCTAACTACCGTATGTATCACGGTATATGCGCTGCACATTTTAACTACCGAATATATCACAGTATATGCGCAGGCGCATTCTAACTACCGTATATATCACAGTATATGCGCAGGCGCATTCTAACTACCGTATATATCACGGTATATGCGCTGCACATTTTAACTACCATATATATCACAGTATATGCGCAGGCGCATTCTAACGTATATATCACGGTATATGCGCTTCACATTTTAACTACCGTATATATCACAGTATATGCGCAGGCGCATTCTAACTACCGTATATATCACGGTATATGCGCTGCACATTTTAACTACCGTATATATCACAGTATATGCGCAGGCGCATTCTAACTACCGTATATATCACAGTATATGCGCAGGCGCATTCTAACTGCCGTATATATCACGGTATATGCGCTGCACATTTTAACTACCGTATATATCACAGTATATGCGCTGCACATTTTAACTACCGTATATATCACAGTATATGCGCAGGCGCATTCTAACTACCGTATATATTAGGGTATATGCGCTGCACATTTTAACTACCGTATATATCACAGTATATGCGCAGGCGCATTCTAACTACCGTATATATCACAGTATATGCGCTGCACATTTTAACTACCGTATATATCACAGTATATGCGCTGCACATTTTAACTACCGTATATATCACAGTATATGCGCTGCACATTTTAACTACCGTATATATCACAGTATATGCGCTGCACATTTTAACTACCGTATATATCACAGTATATGCGCTGCACATTTTAACTACCGTATATATCACAGTATATGCGCTGCACATTTTAACTACCGTATATATCACAGTATATGCGCTGCACATTTTAACTACCGTATATATCACAGTATATGCGCTGCACATTTTAACTACCGTATATTTCACAGTATATGCGCTGCACATTTTAACTACCGTATATATCACGGTATATGCGCTGCACATTTTAACTACCGTATATATCACAGTATATGCGCAGGCGCATTCTAACTGCCGTATATATCACGGTATATGCGCTGCACATTTTAACTACCGTATATATCACAGTATATGCGCAGGCGCATTCTAACTACCGTATATATTAGGGTATATGCGCTGCACATTTTAACTACCGTATATATCACAGTATATGCGCAGGCGCATTCTAACTACCGTATATATCACAGTATATGCGCTGCACATTTTAACTACCGTATATATCACAGTATATGCGCTGCACATTTTAACTACCGTATATATCACAGTATATGCGCTGCACATTTTAACTACCGTATATATCACAGTATATGCGCTGCACATTTTAACTACCGTATATATCACAGTATATGCGCTGCACATTTTAACTACCGTATATATCACGGTATATGCGCTGCACATTTTAACTACCGTATATATCACGGTATATGCGCTGCACATTTTAACTACCGTATTTATCACCGTATATGCGCAGGCGCATTCTAACTACCGTATATATCACGGTATATGCGCTGCACATTTTAACTACCGTATATATATCACAGTATATGCGCAGGCGCATTCTAACTACCGTATATATCACGGTATATGCGCTGCACATTTTAACTACCGTATATATCACAGTATATGCGCAGGCGCATTCTAACTACCGTATATATCACAGTATATGCGCAGGCGCATTCTAACTACCGTATATATCACAGTATATGCGCTGCACATTTTAACTACCGTATATATCACAGTATATGCGCAGGCGCATTCTAACTACCGTATATATTACAGTATATGCGCTGCACATTTTAACTACCGTATATATCACAGTATATGCGCAGGCGCATTCTAACTACCGTATATATTACAGTATATGCGCTGCACATTTTAACTACCGTATATATCACCGTATATGCGCAGGCGCATTCTAACTACCGTATATATCACAGTATATGCGCTGCACATTTTAACTACCGTATATATCACAGTATATGCGCAGGCGCATTCTAACTACCGTATATATTACAGTATATGCGCTGCACATTTTAACTACCGTATATATCACAGTATATGCGCTGCACATTTTAACTACCGTATATATCACAGTATATGCGCAGGCGCATTCTAACTACCGTATATATCACAGTATATGCGCAGGCGCATTCTAACTACCGTATATATCACAGTATATGCGCTGCACATTTTAACTACCGTATATATCACAGTATATGCGCAGGCGCATTCTAACTACCGTATATATCAGACCCAACGCAAATCCCGCGGGAGCGGGCGGTTTTAACTTTGCTGCGGGCGGCTAAAAAAAACACTGCGGGATGTAGCCTGGAACCCCCCCACGCCAGCAGAAACCATAGATATACATATATACTGACTGAGTATATATATATACTGTATATACATATATACTGACTGAGTATATATATATATATATATACTGTATATACATATATACTGACTGAGTATATATATATATATATACTGTATATACATATATACTGACTGAGTATATATATATATATATATACTGTATATACATATATAATGACTGAGTATATATATATACTGTATATACATATATACTGACTGAGTATATATATATATACTGTATATACATATATACTGACTGAGTATATATATATATACTGTATATACATATATACTGACTGAGTATATATATATATATATAAATATATATATATACTGTATATACATATATACTGACTGAGTATATATATATATATATACTGTATATACATATATACTGACTGAGTATATATATATATATATATATATATATATATATATATATATATATATATATACTGTATATATATATATATATATATATATATTCTGTATATACATATATACTGACTGAGTATATATATATATATATATATATATATATATATATATATATATATATATATATATATACTGACTGAGTATATATGTATAGCCCATCTATGAGCAGACACCAGCGTGTCAGAGCCTCCCAGGACGGGGAGCTCCAGCAGGGATGTAACGTTATGGTTAGCTGTTTATAAAGTGGACGTAGACAACTTATCCATTTTTTTTCCCGTCGCATCAGCCGCTGACAGCCGCTGTCCAAACGTCCTTATTTTACGAGTTCGGAACGAGAACGGGTTGGTTATCTATAATTCTGTATTTGTAAATTGCTGCTTGTTGTTGTTGTCGTTGGGATGTTGTGTTTTCTTTCTACTTTTCTTTTTACATTTCAATTTTATTTTATGCAGCTAGAAATTAACTCTACTTGCTCACTAAGTCCTCTTTACTTTAACTTCTTTTACAGTACAATGCCTGAGGTTTCTGAGTTCAGTAGTTTGGTTCTGAGGATAATTCCACGCTGCCATCAATAACTCATTCCTTTATGGTTAATTTTCATTCACTACTTAGGTATTTGTTCTTTGTTGTTCTTTTCTAGATTTCCAGGAGGAAGTGCTGGCACCCGTTGAGCCTCTGCTGTTTGGACATGTGTTTGTCAAGGAGCAGCTGGCCCCAGACTGTCCCTACCAGACAAATGGTTTCACCCTCTCCAGGCCCAGAGACTTCATCTCCGCTTTGACTAAGGAAAGAGACTCCATTGTGGGCTGTATATCAGGTGACAACAACCAGTCTTCCACCAGGCCTGGGGAAAGTCTACCAACTTCACCAAGAGATCCGTCATCCAGTCAGGCTCCGGCAAACAACTACAACCCCGGGTACACCTCCACCGACACGTCCACGGCTTCTACAGCATTATGGCATCACCTCAGAGCACAACCTGAAGAGCCGAGCTCCAGTTTGGGCTTCTCTTCCAGTAACAGCCCGTTGACGTCAGCCATGAACTCGGATTGTAGAGTCACCGAGTTCAGGGACTACTGCTCTAACCGGGAGGTCCATTCACAAACTGAAGAGAGGGAGAAAAGAGAGGGGTGAGTGATACATTATGCTAAGTGTAGTAGCTCGTAAAGGTGCCATGACCTTTTGATAACTGTAACTAATGCATATGTGCAAATACATTTTTCAAAAGTACTGTCTTGTATTCAATGCCCGTAAAAAGGTGAACATTTGCAGAGCCATGACATTTCCTGTTACGGCTTTGCATGGTTGAGCGGTATTAGAAGATGGGTTAGGTCTATGTTGCTTGGATGTGTTCTGATGTTTGCATGGCTTCTTATACTGAAGGTAGATACTGTTTGTTGTGTAGCTGTGCTAGGGTTTTGATGCTTCCTGTGGCTCTGCATGGCAAACTGAGAACGTTTTCCTGTTGTTTTAGCTGTCTGTATGGTGTCTTGTTGACTTATGTCTGTGTAGGTTAATCTGTACTAATGGTATAGATTAACCTGCACTAATATCGTGCTGCTTCTTGCTGCTCTGGTCTAAAATCATCTGGCCAAAGGACTACAGTTGATAATTAGCCGGCTGGCTAACACTGGCACATTTACAGAAATGTTGATTAATGTGTGTTGTCCTTTATAAATAAATAATCAAATCAAATAATCAAATTAAACAAAAGGTAAGGATTAGGGCCTTAAACAAACATTGTGTCTTTCAAAAGGATATCAATATTTAACAAGAGGTATGTTTGAAAGTGTATTTTCTCCATTGACAGGTCTATCAGTGAGTCACACCTGTTGTGTTGTCCCACCTAAGCTGCCCTAATTGAAATGTTATTCCTGCAAACAATTTGAAGGCAACATGGGGGTTAATTTGGTTTAATATGGTTGGAAAAAATATACTTGAAGCTGAGGTGGGACAAGCTGAGTGTGATAGGGTGATAGACCTATTACTGAGCAAATGCACCACCAAACATACCTCTTTTAAAATTGTTACATCTTTCTATAAGATACAGTTGTACTGATTTCAGCATTTCATACCGTTATCATTGATTATTAGCCTTCATGTGTATTGTGATTTTGTGTAATTTTCCAGTAGGAATCTTACCCATTGCCTCTTTTTAATCTTGACTTCTATTCTAAAGACACTGATTCTCCCGGTTATCTGTAGGTCGGAGGAGCTGAGTGACCTGTGTGGCCCTGTTTATTCAGTCAGAGAAGAATCAACATCTATAAACATCATTACTCCGCCAGCACACTCTGAGCCAAATATCTCTGATCACAGCATACCACAGTGGGGAATTTCCAAAGATGGATATGAGCAGGACCAATATGAGCAGGATATAGCAGCTGCCCAATGTATACAAGATAGACCCGCACCAGAATACAAAATGCCCACAGGACACACTGACAACAAAGATGAAAGTGTTTGCTTGGTTTGCCCAGGACCCGTGGATGGAGAGGCTACCCCAGGGGAGCTAGTTCTGATGGTAGCGAATACAGAGAGTCAGGCTCCAACAGAGTACCTTAAATCTACAAAGCCAGGACTGGGCGTAGATCAATCCCAGAGGGAAACACTTTACCAGGCAGAGGGAGGTGCCACTGTCCTGGGATCCTCCGGTGGGCCACAGAAAGATGAGCCCCCAAGCGTTCAGATGAAAGTAAATGAGACAAAGTATAATTCTTCCTCACAAACCAGGATGATTCTTCAAGGCTCAGCCGTGATCTTTACGGAAGAGACCCCTTATTTCAGATCCTCAGGAGAACTGGTTGCAACCCCAGAGGATCACAAAGCAAGTGCACCAAGTCCCCTGTCATCGGTTCAAAACTCCGAATCCAATCCTACCCGACCACTAGTTCCTTCGGTGCCGTCTGCAGACTGTCTACCAACATTCACCAGCCAGAGGCCGCAGGACCTACCCACTGCTATGGGTAAACGGGCTCTGTCTAACACCAGGTATGTCCGTGGCAGATTAAAACACAATGGGTCCTCTTTTAACGATCTAAGCGCACGGCGTGATGGAGGATTTGCACCGTATTTTTATTTGTAATCTTCTGCATGTGTGTGTGCTACTGTGTATCCCTGTGTGTGTAACAAGCATAGTGTGTGTGTGCTGTGCACGAGCCTAGGAGCATTTTACTAATGCTCTGTTAAAATAACAATGAAATGCTGCGTTACTGACTTTAGACCAGGTTTTCGTTGGTCAATGGTGCCATCACTTCCCACTGCCTCAAGATAGCAATACGCCCAGAATGAACCTGAACACACCTCCCTGTAAGACCAGCGCGCCCAGAATGCACCTGAACACACCTCCCTGTAAGACCAGCACGCCCAGAATACACCTGAACACACCTCCCTGTAAGACCAGCACTTCCAGAATGCACCTGAACACACCTCCCTGTAAGACCAGCACGCCCAGAATGCACCTGAACACACCTCCCTGTAAGACCAGCCCGCCCAGAATGCACCTGAACACACCTCCCTGTAAGACCAGCACGCCCAGAATGCACCTGAACACACCACCCTGTAAGACCAGCACACCCAGAATGCACCTGAACACACCTCCCTGTAAGACCAGCACGCCCAGAATGCACCTGAACACACCTCCCTGTAAGACCAGCACGCCCAGAATACACCTGAACACACCTCCCTGTAAGACCAGCACTTCCAGAATGCACCTGAACACACCTCCCTGTAAGACCAGCACGCCCAGAATGTACCTGAACACACCTCCCTGTAAGACCAATGTGTTTTTGAAAAAGTAGCTAATTGTTCATAGCCACTACACACAAAAATGTCTTTTTACTATCAAAGGACAGAAAGTAGATGTTCAACAACGGGGCATCTCCTCAGTCGATATGAACAACACATTCTCACTCCCATCGCGTCAAAAAGCGATGCTTGGTCAGGAGCTTTTAGAAATCAAGTTACTGACGCATAAAGTCTCCTTTGGCGTCTAGCCCTTTGGCGTCATATTTCAATATGCTTGGTCTGGACTCTTGGCGTCACTTTTTTGATGCTCTGGGTCTGGACGTACGTTTTAACTGACATGCCGCACAAGAACGGGACAGTTAGGTTTAGGAAAAGATGGTGGGTTGGGTTACGAAATGTACGTTTCAGCGACACGCGGAACAAGAACGGGACATGAATCCCGGTCTCCTGGGGGAAAGTCCTGTGTTGTTTGACTCATCCACCCCCCCCCCCCCTGAACTGGGTCCGAACGAGTGCGGTGCGAAACAAATCGTGTCAGTTGGTCATCTGGATGCGTTCAAAAAATGTAACTCTTGCGAAAGGCTACGGACGGTTCCTATCCAACTATTACAGCTTTGCTATGGTACTGATAAACAAACCTGCTAATGCTAATTAGTTAGCTAGCAACAGACAATCGAACTATTGACATCATACCGCTATATCACATTTAACCGATGTGACATGTCAATGTCCTGGGCAACTTTTCTCCACGCAGCAGCCTTTCTATATAAGAGAGGACATAGAGAATCGTACATTCAGACTCTTATCAGTCGTTCTAGTCTCTCTGCCATTTTTGTGAGTTGCTTCCGAAGCTTTTCAACGGTGTAGTACGACGTCCGCTGGGGGCGTATTACGGAGTTGATTTCAAGCGCCAGTGTGAAGGCGGCATGAGAGCCACTGACCAAGCATCAGTATTTGACGATTTGGGAGCGAAAATGGGATCCTGAACCCAGACCTCAGCATAACCCTAAAAAGCAACTCTGTCCTGACGAAAAAGATGAAATCCTGTCCAGACATGTTTTAGAGTTTAAGATTGGCCCTTTGTTTTTGCCCCGTAGGCTCCTGTGAAAACTGTGTGACTATTTAATAAGAATGGTATTCAATTACTTTTCGGATAAAACAAACCAAAAGGTCAAGCCATAAAAAGTGTTGTTCAAAGAATGGGCCTAAGGGCTCTTCTAAAACGATTGCAAATTGTTCATGCAAAGTGTAGTAATTAAAGTGGAAAGCCACCTTGGCTCGTTTTTGTTCGTAAGACTTGCCTTCAGCTGCATCGCGGCAACTGTCTGTAAAGCAAGTTCAGGGTTTTGCAAAGCTAACGGAAAATTAGAGCAGCTGTGTTTGATATACTTTTCTTTTTTTTGGTACTGTATTGGAGATGCCAACTAACCTCGACCAATGACCTTTTGAGTCCCCATTAGTCCCAAGCAGAAATCAAACTTTTGCAGTATTCGCTTATATTTCCTGTCATTTTCTGTAGTGGATATCTTATCATCTCCAGGATATATTGCACACTTTTCCACGTATTCAATGTATCATATGCAAATGCCTCTAATGCCTCTTTCTTTAAACCATCAAACTCCAACATAATTCTCAGCTTCTTCCCAGCATGAGACTTGATTGCATCTTGTTTTCCCTCCTCTCGGTTAATCATGCTGGTGCTGTAAATAATTACCTAAGGGAAAAAGTTTTTCTATGTTCTCTAGTTTTACGGGAACAAACTTAGATTGTTTCTTATTCATCCACTCTGAATCTAACATGGGGTGGAAACTACACTTGAAACTTTAGTATCATTCAGGTAATAATTTAAAAGATAATGCATCATTTTATAACTAAAAAAACATTTCCCTCAACCGCAATGTGCCATTTCAAATAAGATAGCTTTTCTTTTTATTAAGCTGCAGTTTTTCAGTCCTTGTCATTTCGTCCTTAAAAATACATCCCGTCACTCACTCAAAGTAAACTAGTCTAAATATTTAATGTCATAGATTTGGTTTAATTGACAGGGCCAGTGCTCGTTAATCAACAGCAAAGTAACTGTAAATAAGTCAGAGATAGCTCAACAGGCCTGAAGAAGGCTGTCTGTCCCGCTACGCATGGGTTGCTTCTCCCTATGCCTTCTCAATTTTCTATTATGAAATAGCCAGTAAAATAAAGGCTTTTTAAATATTTTTAAAGAGGAGAGTGCCTTGGATTTTCCTTTTTTTTCTACACTTAATTGAATTCCTGACCCCAAAGAGCACCTTCAAACATCTGATTGAACGTCCTGAGCACCCTGGACTTTGTTGTCTTTCCAATATACAGATCAATATTCAGAGTATAATGCATAACAATTAGTAACAAACAAAACATATGAGATAAAGACAGCATGTAAAAAAAAACTAACAGACAAACTGCAGGCAAGCAGCAAAAGTCAGAAGTCTAATGTGCACATATCTTCATCTTTAAACGACAATTAAAAATTGCACTTCTTTTAACTAATTGTCACTTCTTTGCTTTATTATCATAGTTTACAAGATTTGTTTTGCAGCCTCTGTTGTCTGTTGGTCATGTGATTAATTGATAACTGATTTTATTTCCTTAATGTTTGTTTTGTGGTCTCTCCACTTTGTTGTAAAGTACTTTGAGCTACACTCTCTGTATGAAAGGTGCAAAATATAAAAAAGTTTCTTATTATTATTATTATTATATTATTACATCTGGTTATCAATAAGCCATTTCTCCAGCTATTGCATCAGCTGTATGCATAGTTCAGACATTGGCAGGTTGGTTCTTAATCTGTGCTTCTCTGTCAGTTGCAGGGAACCAGGTCAGCAGGACTCACAATCCCCAACCAGCCTGCCATTGTCCGGCCGCCCAGCAGGCAGCCGCCCATCTTCCAGACCATCCTTGGAGACATCCAACCTGGTGGAGAGACCTTACCAGGCCATTGCCGCCCCTGGCCAGAACACCGATCAGACCTCAGCCTTTAGACCCAGCCTCAGGCACTGCTCCCCCTCCCCTGTTGGAGCTCTCCCTTTCACGCCTCCCTGCTCCTCACCATTCAGGGTTATTTCAGCATCTTCACCTACCCCTGTATCTGCTGAAGATGCCTCCCTAAACACCGTCTCCGGGACTCTTCCCTGTTTCTCTCCTACTCCCTCTTCTGGCAGGGGTTCCTTGCTGCGAGCTCGCCCTGCCTCCCCTTCTACACCCTCCTCTCCTTTCACTCCCTCGTCCTCTTCCTCTGGGAGGTCTTCATCCATACGAGCAGGTCCTCCTTCCTCCCCTACACCATCTTCCTCTTCTCTCCGATCTCCCCCCTGTACCTCCCCCATTGCTTCTTCCTCTGCATTCACCAGATCCTTAGCCGCCTCCTGTATTAGCCAGTCCATCATTCAGAGTATGGCGAAAAAGAACAATGCCCTGCAACAAGCCCCACCCATAAACACAGTAAACCAAAGCCCCTCCTCCACATCTTCCTTACCCTCCTCTCATCTACAACGGCGCTCCCCTTCACCTAAACTCCCTCCGAGTCAGCAGGGCTCGAGCACGCCTGCGTATGCCCAGCTGGGGTGCGCTAAAGATGGGTACCAACATCCAAGGGGTCCGCCGTCCTCTCTCTGGTCCTGTCCGTCTCCCATGCAGTCACCTCCTCCCTCTTTTTCCCAACGCTCCCCCTCCCCGTCTATGACTCTGACCAATCATCAGCCATCTTCTCCTTCCCCTCGACCCTCATTCCTTCACTCAAAAACAAATTCGTCACAGAACGCAAACAACAACAACAACAACAGCAGCGTTGGCATAAACGCAGCGAATAGCAATGCAAGTAATACCAGCAGCTGTAGCCTTTACCGTGCCGTGAGTAATGGGGGTTGGTCCGGAAGTCCACAGAAGGCGCTGCTAGCTAATGGTAGCACTAACACCACAGCAATGCAACAAACCCCTGATCCACTCTGGTCGGGGTCACACAATCGTGTAGCTCGCCCTTTTTCTGCATCCGAACCCAGCTCACGAGTTCAGTCCCCATCTCCCTCTCCAACCCTTGCCTCTTTCACTCGACTCTGCTCCCCTCCTCCTCAACATAATTACTCCTCCCCGATGGCGAACAAACCTCCCCACCCCCGGAGTACACGGGTAGGAGGTGCCAGTTCCCATAATCCACTCGGGCTCACTTTGGAGCTACCAAGGACCTCTTCAGCAAGTTCAGCATTTGGGCTGTCTTCGTCATGCCTAAGCCCTCGGATTCTCTCCCCGCCTCCTATTGGCGTGTCAGTGAATGCTTGGACGAATAATGTTGCAGCTCCTCAACCCAGAAACCCTCGATATGCTTCCGCCTCTCCCTCTCTTTCCTTTTCTTCCTCATTAGGCTCACCAACACTGGAGAATGCCTCTTTCCCCACTTCCATTTCTTCTTTACGTAGTTCCAGAGCATCTTCCCCTTCCGCAACCTGTCCTCCTGCAACCTCCCAAACCCTCCGTAGGTCTTTCTCCTCCAACCTGGCAGACAGATCCCCTAGCCCAGCCCGGAGCAACCCTAGTGGACTACGCCGCTCTTGGGCAGACGGCAATCGCAGGTCCGTTGGTTTCAGTGGTAGTGGCCGAGGGTCCTTTGACCAGCAGGAGTCCTGTCCAACGAGTCCAAGGAGTGGGTGGTCCTCGTACGGCAGCTCACCGTCCTGCCTCAGCCCTCGAGCTGGACTTCAATCCCCACTGTCACCTGGCAGGCTTACCCCAGGGAAGGGCACCCTTGGTGGGCAGCATTTCACCAGCGTGCCCTGGCCAGACGTACGAGAGCTTTCAAACAAATATAATGGAACTGATAGCCTCGATTCAAGTGGCACTTCCACCATCATCGCCTCCCCTCCTGCTCCTCTCTCCTCGCTCTCCCACACCCTCCTCTCCTCTCCTGTTCCATCGGACAAACAAACAGAATGGGGAGACCCAGAGCTAGAAGAGGGTAACTGTCGTAGCCAGCTGATCTGCGCCTACGTTGCCCGGCCCTCCTGTGTACAAAATCTGTCTTCCTCATGCATGGTTCTCTCTTCCTCGGGCATGACATCCCCTCCACCTGCATGCTACCAACACCACAACTTCCAATCCACAATGCCTCCCCTACCTTCAAACCCTTCCCCCTTGCCCTTGAGCTCATCACCACTACCATTCGCCCATTCATCTCCTACCAAACAGGGGAACCAGAAGACCAGTTATGCCACCACGGTTAACCTCCAAATTGCTGGAAGTGGCCGAATAACCTCCTTCAGCACCGCCCAAGTTAGCCTGACGCAAACCATGCAGGGTGGAGCCGAAGCCAGAGGACCGGGACAGGGGCAGATGACGAGGAGAGTAAGCATCAATGGACTTTCACACCTTCCTTCTCCTCTTCCTCAGAGCTGTAACAGGCTATGAAAGAGAGAAGTCTTTCTTTCATGGCTGTTCAAGACAAGAAGGGTCAAAAGTAAAGGTAATGGAAAGAACAAGACATCAGAAAAGATGTGCACTTGGGAATTTACCTCAGAGACACAAAGGATGCATCAGAAGTTGTTGTGTAACTGCTGGTTTCAGTTGGCCCAGGCATCCAGAGCTGTTCGCTGGCTTGTCGTGAACCATAAATCCCTGTAACTCCACAAGTCCTCCTTGCTGAAAATGACCTTTATCAAATGGCAAAGCATGGGGGACTTCCACTTGGGAAAAAGTTCACATTTGAGGGACGTAATGAATGTCGTCAACCCTATTCGACACTGATTCCCCACAGCGTGACGGGATGCATTTGGGGTCGGATGTAATGCAGACTAAACATTGAGTCTTGGGAGCTTTTGGAAAAGCTTTGTATCCTTGCATTGAACAGATGACCTTTCAAGAATGGACATTCAACCTGCACACGGCTTGTATTTTCAGATCTGGGCTAATGACTTTGAATTGGATGCCAGTGGAATTGCTTTGAAGATCCTAATATTGTAAAAAGTAAAGAAATACGTGATCAATGTAAATAAATCACCCACCGATGGATGCGATGAATTTGTGAATGCGCCAGTCCAACACTCTGATAACACATCTGATCTGACGTCTGTTCGGTGCTCAGTTCGCTTTCTGAACGTCTCTGGACTCTTTCTGTGGATGCGCTGACGTTTTTGAGGAACAATTAATTTGACAAACTTTTGTAATACACGCTTAAATCAGTAACTTTTATCTTAGCATTTATTGAGCTGGAGTACATTCTTTTTTTTGCTAATCCTGCAAACACAGACACGTTGAAAGTCGAGTGTCCGACCAGTGCTGTATGCAATCGTACTTACTTATTGTATTATTATTTTGGTATGTTTGCTGTTTTTTCTATTTTTTTCTTTTATATTCTGTTGAACAAACATTTCAGGCTATCTGAGGCCAGTGTTTAAGGTTGGTGATAACTGTGGTTATTAATAATCTATCTTTTTAACCATTTTATAATTCTTTTTATTTTATTGTTTATTTATGAGGTTAGTCTTATTCTCTTTGGCACTTATTATCCTTAAAGTAATGTCGGTATTTTGCACAGTGTCCTCAGCTTTTGGGTGCATGCTTCAAAGTGTGTGTGTGTGAGTGTTTGTGCATGTGTGTATCTGAAAATGACGCGTCTGGTAAATTCTCCTTTAACTTCAGACCAGGCCAATATCCGTGTGTTTTGAATGCTGCGTCTGTTCCCATACTGATGTACGTAGTTGGTTCATTGACTTTACCCTCTCTTGTGTTGTCAGTGCCCTTCAGAGAACTCCACTTGGTTTTCAAAAGATGTAAAAGAAAGTCATTAGGTGGAAAATACAGAATAGGATGAAAGGTTTTACTTTAACTCAACACACAGGTGATGTATGGACTCTTTCGTTAACAGTTGATGATTAATGCAAAAGGCTTACGGTGTTCAATTTATGTTTGCCAATTAGGCAAGGTAAGACAGCTTTATTTGTATATAGCACATTTCAGCAACAAGTGCTTTACATAAAACATAAAAGAGCAGTTCAAAATATTTGTTAAAGAGAATATAAAAACAGCTAAAACAGAATAAGACAGGTATGAAAAACAGGACTTGTAGTGTAGTGTAATAACTGAGCAATTACTTAAAGAAAGGCAGTATCAAAAATAATCGTCCTCACCTTTGATTTAAAAGAACAGAGTTGTGGCAGAGGTGCAGTTTGCACTGCTTCTCCGTGTTAAGTCCAGACTCTGGGGACAGAAAGGAGCTCCGTCCCCGACCGCCTGAGAGGTCTTCATTAAGGTCTTTTCAGACGGGGACGCAGGCAATCCCGTAAAATTGTCGAGTTCGTTCTTGTCACACGCACACCCGCTGCAACAGTGGAATTGTCTTGAACGTTTCCCTGCGCGAGCGGACATAGACTGTGGGGTTTTTGCTTGTCAGACGGCACAAGACTGGATTTATAGGGAAACGTCACGTTTGAACTTAAAAGAGGCTACAGAATTACGACTATGCTAATTTAGCTAACTTCAGCTATCAACAGTAACAGTCTGTGCCTAACAAAGACTGGGATTGCCGCTGTTTGTTACGAATCGACCTGTGATTAGTAGAGGTGTGACGAGATCTCGTCACACGAGAAATGTGACGAGGCTTCTCGTCGAGGTAAAAATGGTCTCGCGATATCGGTCACAGGTGCAGAGCAGCAGCCAGTAGACGGAGTCTGACTCCGTTATTATGGATCCCACGCAACTTATAGGCAAGTCCCGCCCCACGAAGCAGCCCGATTGGTCGGGGTTAGGCCTCCTGCACACTGGCTGTGTGAGCGTGTCTGTTTTTATTTCGGCTGCCATGTTAATAGGTTAATAGAGACGCGTGCGTGCTAGAAATAGGACCGACGCCTATTTTTCACGCAACACACAAGCGTGTTGGAAGCGTTTCTAGGCAAAATAGAATACGAAAAGATGTTTATATGTCATTTTGACATGAATATATATTAATAAATGACATTTTGATGTTTGAAAGTCTCTAGGTTTTGACATGAATGCAGATATAAATGTCATTTAAAAAAATTATAATAAATAATTATCGATTTTCAAATATTGCACCTGTCAATGCAGAACGAAATATTCTGGAGCCTATTTTGCCGTCAATACTTCCGACATTGTCTTTGCTGTAATCAAATCAGTATATATTTATGCGTATGGGAAACATCCATGTGTACAGACAAGGCTAGCAGCAGCTGCAGCATCGCGTCAGACACGTTTCTGGTGTGCAAAGACGTAGAAAACGCCACGCAGCCACCACGCAACTGACACGCAACAGAAACGCCACGCTCACGCAGGCAGTGTGCAGGAGGCCTTAGGCATTGACCTTGAGTAATTAAGGTTAGGATAGCCGATATGTCAGGGAATAGGCTCTGAACCTTGCGTGAGCATGGGCACCTGGCCAATAGTAGCGCGTGAATGCTATTGAAGGGCGGGACTTGCCTAGAAGTTGCGTGGGTCCCATAATAACGCAGTCCGACCTGGTTGCTATTTGAAGATTGGTCTGGCTTGGCCCTCTAAATTAGCATAGAAGATCAAACGCTTACAAACCTCAGACAACATGGAGGCCAAATATAAAAGAAAGAAAGAAAGGATCAGTGTGTGGTTTCTGCAGGGCGCTGGTGACAAACTGGAGAGAACATGTTTTTGGGGAACTGGTAAAAAGGGAAATATTACATCTTCATTCAGTAGCCGTCATGGAGTCAGTGAGATGTACGGATAATAAAAGTATGTGGTGCAAAATCAAAACAAAGTCTGCTTTTTATTTACTCAACTTGTATTAACTTGAGTTATTAATATATTAATTTGACTGTTTTCTGTCTTTTGTTAACTACATGCACGCAGCGGTGGAAGAAGTATTCAGATCATTTCCCTCAGTAGAAGTACATATACCTATATATTCCTGTCTCTTTCTGTCTCTTTCCTTTCTCTCCAACCAGTTGTGTGTTTAACGGTCTAATCATCTCAGCTGGACTTGTAGGCCGTTATATTGTTGGTTAGAATTTGATGCTAGAAACATCAAATTCTGCTGCCCAAATTCAAGAGGGGCCAGTAGTATCATAATGCAATGCCAGATGTGCCTGCCAAAGGTGACTGAACTGGCAGCATTCAATAACTCCACATCTAATCTGCGGAAGCATGTTTTGGTAAGTATTTGTGCATTGGTACTTCAAACGAACTTTTCATGACTAATAGCAAATTGCCAATTAGCAAAACAACATGTTTCGTGGCATTGCTAATTTTTGTCTAGCACTAGCAACCCGTAGGACAACGTATGTAGGACACTGGCTAAATTAATTCACATACATATACCTATATATTCCTGTCTCTTTCTGTCTCTTTCCTTTCTCTCCAACCAGTTGTGTGTTAAATGGTTGCATCATGTCAGCTGGACTTGTAGGCCGTTATATTGTTGGCTAGTTTACTTTATAATAAAATTAGAGATGGTCCGATACCATTTTATGCTTCCCGATACCGATTCTGATACCTGAACTTGTGTATCGGCCGATACCAGTGTGTCATATATTTTATGTTTTAACAGCTGTATACTACTATCCCTGTATGATGATATGATGTATAACAGCTGTATACTACTATCCCTGTATGATGATATGATGTATAACAGCTGTATACTACTATCCCTGTATGGATGATATGATGTATAACAGCTGTATACTACTATCCCTGTATGGATGATATGATGTATAACAGCTGTATACTACTATCCCTGTATGGATGATATGATGTATAACAGCTGTATACTACTATCCCTGTATGGATGATATGATGTATAACAGCTGTATACTACTATCCCTGTATGGATGATATGATGTATAACAGCTGTATACTACTATCCCTGTATGGATGATATGATGTATAACAGCTGTATACTACTATCCCTGTATGGATGATATGATGTATAACAGCTGTATACTACTATCCCTGTATGATGATATGATGTATAACAGCTGTATACTACTATCCCTGTATGGATGATATGATGTATAACAGCTGTATACTACTATCTCTGTATGGATGATATGATGTATAACAGCTGTATACTACTATCTCTGTATGGATGATATGATGTATAACAGCTGTATACTACTATCCCTGTATGATGATATGATGTATAACAGCTGTATACTACTATCCCTGTATGGATGATATGATGTATAACAGCTGTATACTACTATCCCTGTATGGATGATATGATGTATAACAGCTGTATACTACTATCCCTGTATGGATGATATGATGTATAACAGCTGTATACTACTATCCCTGTATGGATGATATGATGTATAACAGCTGTATACTACTATCCCTATATGATGTGATATGATGTATAACAGCTGTATACTACTATCCCTGTATGATGATATGATGTATAACAGCTGTATACTACTATCCCTGTATGATGATATGATGTATAACAGCTGTATACTACTATCCCTGTATGGATGATATGATGTATAACAGCTGTATACTACTATCCCTGTATGATGATATGATATATAACAGCTGTATACTACTATCCCTGTATGGATGTGATATGATTTCTATCTTTGTTGTCGGTCTGGCAGTTATAACGGAAAAAGAACATGAATTAACTACTTTAACGTAGATTTTCTTTAGGGCTTTATTACGTGGTATCGGATCGGTGCATTAACTCCAGTACTTCCCGATACAGATACCAGCGTTTCAGGCAGTATCGGAGCCAATACCGATACTGGTATCTGTATCGGAACATCTCTAAATAAAACATCAGATGTTATAAGCTACATGTGTTCTGTGTGCAGGAATCTTAACGTGTAAAGTAACTAGTAACTAAAGTAACTAGTAACTAAAGTAACTAGTAACTAAAGCTGTAACAGATGAATGTAGTGGAGTAACTAAAGTAACTAGTAACTAAAGTAACTAGTAACTAAAGCTGTAACAGATGAATGTAGTGGAGTAACTAAAGTAACTAGTAACTGAAGCTGGAACAGATGAATGTAGCGGAGTAACTAAAGGAACTAGTAACTAAAGCTGGAACAGATGAATGTAGTGGAGTAACTAAAGTAACTAGTAACTAAAGCTGGAACAGATGAATGTAGTGGAGTAACTAAAGGAACTAGTAACTAAAGCTGGAACAGATGAATGTAGTGGAGTAACTAAAGTAACTAGTAACTAAAGCTGGAACAGATGAATGTAGTGGAGTAACTAAAGTAACTAGTAACTAAAGCTGGAACAGATGAATGTAGTGGAGTAACTAAAGGAACTAGTAACTAAAGCTGGAACAGATGAATGTAGTGGAGTAACTAAAGTAACTAGTAACTAAAGCTGGAACAGATGAATGTAGCGGAGTAACTAAAGTAACTAGTAACTAAAGCTGTAACAGATGAATGTAGTGGAGTAACTAAAGTAACTAGTAACTAAAGCTGTAACAGATGAATGTAGAGGAGTAACTAAAGTAACTAGTAACTAAAGCTGTAACAGATGAATGTAGTGGAGTAACTAAAGCTGGAACAGATGAATGTAGCGGAGTAACTAAAGTAACTAGTAACTAAAGCTGGAACAGATGAATGTAGCGGAGTAACTAAAGTAACTAGTAACTAAAGCTGGAACAGATGAATGTAGTGGAGTAACTAAAGTAACTAGTAACTAAAGCTGTAACAGATGAATGTAGTGGAGTAACTAAAGTAACTAGTAACTAAAGCTGTAACAGATGAATGTAGCGGAGTAACTAAAGTAACTAGTAACTAAAGTAACTAGTAACTAAAGCTGTAACAGATGAATGTAGCGGAGTAACTAAAGTAACTAGTAACTAAAGCTGTAACAGATGAATGTAGCGGAGTAACTAAAGTACCTAGTAACTAAAGTAACTAGTAACTAAAGCTGTAACAGATGAATGTAGTGGAGTAAAAAGTACAATATTTCTCTCTGAAATGTAGCGGAGTAGAAGTAGAAAGTGGCATGAAAAGAAAAGACTCAAGTAAAGTACAAGAACCTCAAACTTGTACGTAAGCACAGTACTTGAGTAAATATACTTAGTTACATTCCACCACATGCACATTTTTTTCTATGTGGGTTTTATCTTGCAGTCGTCTACACCGGTGACTCCACGCCCTGCCTCCCGGGTTACATACAGGCCACAATTAGCTGTCAAATGTAGTGGTTACATACTGAGTCACACAGCCACAAATCACACTTTGGTTAGACACAACTTCCTGCCTCTTCTATAGATAAGAGAGAGTCACATATATACATTCCTGCAGTCAGATGCCGGGGCCTAAAGTCACCAACAGCCCTCCCAACAGAGTGAACTACGGTGCACTGAAAACTTGACTGTGAGTTCGATGTTCCTGCAGGTATTTGATCTTATCACATGTGCGACTTAGTTTCTGTTTTGCTCTACGCGAAGACTTTGACCGTGGCTTTTGGTCCCTGCTTTGATTTCTTCCACTGACCTGCAATTCATTCTGCGGCTGTCCTCCTCGTTGGAACGCTCTCAAGGTACAGTAACAGCTTAACTCGTCTATATTTATTAGGTTTTGATGGGAACTGCTGCTGGTTTTCAGCTCTGAGCTGCTTTACATGTGCACAAGCCACAGATTTACAATCACAAAAGGCTTAATATGAAAAAAAGTAGGACTGGGGAAGATAACATATGGGGAGAAGTAAAAAGCATTTACGAAATGTTGCAGTAATTGTAATTGACTTGCTTATTTCCATGCTACTTTATACTTCTACTGCATTACATCTCAGAGGGAAATATTGTACTTTTTAGCGTCACATATAATATTTCATGAAGTTAACTGTTGACCCAATACAGTAACGTGAGCTATTTAAATAGCTGATACATGGTCACACCTCATTGGCTCTTACCAGTGTATCTCTGTGTGTACTTCGTCCACAGCAATCCCACCAATCAGTCCCAAAACCTCCCAGTTAGAGAGGAAATGACCTCAACATATTCTTGTTCAATCTTTACAATCATTCCCTGAAAGAACCGAGCAGACCTGCCTTGTTGCACCGTCCAAAAGTTTCTTTAAAACTTGACGTTTTCAACGCGTAGCACGCTGGCTTAAAGTTCATTATGTATGCCCTTAAGCACAGCAACTCTTCCACATTTAAAAATATATATTAAACATTACTCAACACATTTAAGCATAACTTAAGCTAGCTAAGCTAGCTTTACGTTTGTTGTTTCCCGAAGCGAAGGGATTTTAAGAACGGCGCAACCCGGTCTCACGGCAGTTCGTGTAAATGTCACGTTATTTTTAATCTATTGATATGTGTTCACAGGGACGTTTTTCCTCATTTTTTACGTGGTGCCCAGCACGAAATACCCTACGGGGAAAGGGCTCCTCACACGCCGGGAGACGGCCGAAAAGGGCGCCTCACACGCCGGGAGACGGCCGAAAAGGGCGCCTCACACGCCGGGAGACAGCCGAAAAGGGCGCCTCACACGCCGGGAGACGGCCGCTGGGGGGTTGGACGGTTGTGATTAGGAAGACTACGGGAAACAAAATGCCACACGCGGGACGTGATCCTCCGCTCGCCCGGGTGAAAGTCCTGTGATGTTTGACCCATCCACCCCCCCGACCAACCTCCCTACGCGGATTTTCGGCTTTTCATACCACTCCCTACCATTTTCGTGCTGTGACCACGAAATATGCTTCCTATTGAAATACATTACTTCACATTTTCGTGCTGGCCACCACGAAAAAAACGTGCCCGTGAACACGTATCAACAGATTAAAAATAACGTGACATTTACACGAACTACCGTGAGACCGGGCTGAACGGCGACACAGAGAGCCTAAACGCAGGACAAACAGACACGAAAACTCTTTTGTTCCTGCTGCTATAGGCTTTGTTAATAATTCAATGTGAGATGTGGTCTTCTGTGTAGTATAGACCTCAACAGTCCCGCCCACAGCGGGTTCCGGATGTAAAAATACGATGCAATTTCTCCATTGACATTTGCAGTATACGCCATAAAATCGTAACCGTCGATGGTAGACTTAAAACCAGCTTACGTACATGACTCAGCGATTGTAGATACTCATATAGACGCCAAATATCATGGGGCACTACCCTTGTTTAGAGATAAATGTCTTTTATTCGCGATGTCTTGGATAAGAACTTCATTACCCACAATCCCACAGTGATGCCTCTGATTGGTGGAGCTCATGCTGGTGAGGAAGGGGGGGGGGGGGGGGGGTGTCAGTGCCCGAGCTCTGCTGCCTGCACGATCCGTCACGAGGATTTACGACACTGCACGAATCACGATCTGTTCCACGCTTCTGACGTTAGCCTCTGCCGGGAAGCTAACGTTAGTTTAGCTAACAGCTAATTGGGCTAACCGCTAGCTGACAGCTTGATTCAGTCTAAAATAACGTTAACTCAAACTTAACGCTGGGTAACGCCGTCTACAGCTGACGTAACAGCCGTTATATATGTTAACGGTTATTTTCAGGTTATATTTTGAGGGTCTTTTAAAGTTATTACACGCTGTCTCAGCTAGCGGTTAGCCGAATTAGCTGTTAGCTAAACTAACGTTAGCTTCCTTTGTTCAGTGGTGCGCGGTGGTTTATGGGATGAGTAGTTCCTTCGCTCTGAGATGATGATATGTACACAGTCTTGTACCTTTGACTTTTTGGGGATTTTCTGTTCTTTTTTTTTACTCTAAATGATACGCTGTATGCTAATGAGTCACGTAGCGCCTGGTTAGCCTACGGCACGGTCTAAAACTCTTTATACATGGATTATTACAGACGTCAATGGGAGAAATGACGGGAAATGTACTTCCGGATCCCGAGGTCTCTCAGAGGAGGGGCGGGACTGTTGAGCTCTATCTGCAATGGAGAAAGGATGACGGGGCACAGCGGTCGAGCCGAGCCGAGTAGAGCTGGTACTATAACCGCAATTAATTTGGAAACCAGTAAGGACACAACACCAGCATTGGAAGCCTGTGTTATTTTACTTTATTGTCATACCTGAGACTAGGCAATATAATATACCTCGGTTACAACATGTCGACCTGATGAAAAGGGCAGAGGATTACAGTTCATCCTGAGGGGAACATGAATGATGAATATTTCATCACAATAAATCAAACAGATGTTGAGATAATTGAGGATGGAGCAAAGTGGACCAACGGACAGTTCCATCCTTCATGCTGATACGTTCACACCATTTCACAACTTGGCAGTTACCTTCGTTCAAACATTTCCTCGTTATTTAGATTCAAAACATATGTCTTTATCTTTAACGATGTGTTAAGACTGTTAAATATAAATCATCATGCTGTTTTTTCTGTTTTTTAATCTGTTCTTGGTGATACATGATGAGTCCTCTTTTCTTCTTCCTCCTACGCCTTAAATGAAACTCAGATGACTTCCTGTTGGTCAGGGCGTAGATTCATTCTTCAGAAAAACATGACATCTCGTATCAGGGAGCAACAATTCCCACCAAAACCAGTCCTGGAATTTGCAGAGGAGTATTTAACTGGAGTCTGTTTCTGCCAAACATTTTGCTTGGTAAAGGCATTACTTGTAATCAAAGAACTGGAATGAAATGCAAAATACAACTTATGCATCTACTGTGAAGATTTGACCCTGTTGACACGTGGCCCTGAAACCCGCTTCAAATGTTATCAGTGAATTAAATGGGCACCCGAGACCACAATCTTTTCATAAACCTAACCAAGTTACGTTAGTTTTGTTTGAGTCAACAACCTGTTCTCACTCCGAACGTGAGAAATACTGACGCTTGGTGCAGTGGCTGTCAGCATCAGATACGACGCAAAAATCCCCCTACAGCATCTGTATGGAACGCACCGGGCAGAGCAAAAGCTATGCAGCACTGTAAGATGACGTAGTATTAAGAGAGACAACAGTAGAGCGTAGTATGAAGAGAGACAACAGTAGAGAGTAGTATGCAGAAAGACAACAGTAGAGAGTAGTATGTAGAGAGACGACAGTAGAGAGTAATATGTGGAGAGACGACAGTAGAGAGTAGTATGAAGAGAGACAACAGTAGAGAGTAATATGTGGAGAGACGACAGTAGAGAGTAGTATGTGGAGAGACGACAGTAGAGAGTAGTATGTAGAGAGACAGCAGTAGAGAGTAGTATGTGGAGAGACAACAGTAGAGAGTAGTATGTAGAGAGACAGCAGTAGAGAGTAGTATGTGGAGAGACGACAGTAGAGAGTAGTATGTAGAGAGACAGCAGTAGAGAGTAGTATGTAGAGAGACAACAGTAGAGAGTAGTATGTAGAGAGACGACAGTAGAGAGTAGTATGTGGAGAGACGACAGTAGAGAGTAGTATGTAGAGAGACAACAGTAGAGAGTAATATGTGGAGAGACGACAGTAGAGAGTAGTATGTAGAGAGACAACAGTAGAGAGTAATATGTGGAGAGACGACAGTAGAGAGTAATATGTGGAGAGACGACAGTAGAGAGTAGTATGTAGAGAGACAACAGTAGAGAGTAATATGTGGAGAGACGACAGTAGAGAGTAGTATGTAGAGAGACAACAGTAGAGAGTAGTATGTAGAGAGACAGCAGTAGAGAGTAGTATGTAGAGAGACAGCAGTAGAGAGTAGTATGTGGAGAGACAACAGTAGAGAGTAGTATGTAGAGAGACAGCAGTAGAGAGTAGTATGTAGAGAGACAACAGTAGAGAGTAGTATGTGGAGAGATGACGGTAGAGAGTAATATGTAGAGAGACGACGTAGAGAGTAGTATGTAGAGAGACAACAGTAGAGAGTAGTATGTGGAGAGATGACGGTAGAGAGTAATATGTAGAGAGACGACGTAGAGAGTAGTATGTAGAGAGATGACGTAGAGAGTAGTATGTAGAGAGACAACAGTAGAGAGTAGTATGTGGAGAGATGACGTAGAGAGTAGTATGTAGAGAGACAACGGTAGAGAGTAGTATATAGAGAGACAACGGTAGAGAGTAGTATGTAGAGAGACAACGGTAGAGAGTAGTATGTAGAGAGACGACAGTAGAGAGTAGTATGTGGAGAGACAACAGTAGAGAGTAGTATGTAGAGAGACAACAGTAGAGAGTAGTATGTAGAGAGACAACGGTAGAGAGTAGTATGTAGAGAGACGACAGTAGAGAGTAGTATGTAGAGAGACGACGTAGAGAGTAGTATGTAGAGAGACGACAGTAGAGAGTAGTATGTAGAGAGACAACAGTAGAGAGTAGTATGTAGAGAGACGACGTAGAGAGTAGTATGTAGAGAGACGACAGTAGAGAGTAGTATGTGGAGAGACAACAGTAGAGAGTAGTATGTGGAGAGACAACAGTAGAGAGTAGTATGTAGAGAGACGACGTAGAGAGTAGTATGTAGAGAGACGACAGTAGAGAGTAGTATGTGGAGAGACAACAGTAGAGAGTAGTATGTAGAGAGACAACAGTAGAGAGTAGTATGTAGAGAGACGACAGTAGAGAGTAGTATGTGGAGAGATGACGTAGAGAGTAGTATGTAGAGAGACGACAGTAGAGAGTAGTATGTAGAGAGACGACGTAGAGAGTAGTATGTAGAGAGACGACGTAGAGAGTAATATGTGGAGAGACGACAGTAGAGAGTAGTATGTAGAGAGACAACAGTAGAGAGTAGTATGCAGAAAGACAACAGTAGAGAGTAGTATGAAGAGAGACAACAGTAGAGAGTAGTATGTAGAGAGACAACAGTAGAGAGTAGTATGTGGAGAGACAGCAGTAGAGAGTAGTATGTAGAGAGACAACAGTAGAGAGTAGTATGTAGAGAGACAACAGTAGAGAGTAGTATGTGGAGAGAAAACAGTAGAGAGTAGTATGTAGAGAGACAACTGTAGAGAGTAGTATGTGGAGAGACAACAGTAGAGAGTAGTATGAAGAGAGACAGCAGTAGAGAGTAGTATGTAGAGAGACAACAGTAGAGAGTAGTATGTAGAGAGACAACAGTAGAGAGTAGTATGTGGAGAGAAAACAGTAGAGAGTAGTATGTAGAGAGACAACAGTAGAGAGTAGTATGTGGAGAGACAACAGTAGAGAGTAGTATGAAGAGAGACGACAGTAGAGAGTAGTATGTAGAGAGACAACAGTAGAGAGTAATATGTGGAGAGACAACAGTAGAGAGTAGTATGAAGAGAGACGACAGTAGAGAGTAGTATGTAGAGAGACCGCAGTAGAGAGTAGTATGTAGAGAGACAACAGTAGAGAGTAATATGTGGAGAGACGACAGTAGAGAGTAGTATGTAGAGAGACGACGTAGAGAGTAGTATGTAGAGAGACAACAGTAGAGAGTAATATGTGGAGAGACGACAGTAGAGAGTAGTATGTAGAGAGACGATGGTAGAGAGTAGTATGTAGAGAGATGACGTAGAGAGTAGTATGTAGAGAGATGACGTAGAGAGTAGTATGTAGAGAGACAACGGTAGAGAGTAGTATGTAGAGAGACAACGGTAGAGAGTAATATGTAGAGAGACGACGTAGAGAGTAATATGTGGAGAGACGACAGTAGAGAGTAGTATGTAGAGAGACGACGGTAGAGAGTAGTATGTGGAGAGACGACAGTAGAGAGTAGTATGTAGAGAGACGACGGTAGAGAGTAGTATGTAGAGAGACAACAGTAGAGAGTAGTATGTGGAGAGACAACGGTAGAGAGTAGTATGTGGAGAGATGACGGTAGAGAGTAATATGTAGAGAGACGACAGTAGAGAGTAGTATGTGGAGAGACGACGGTAGAGAGTAGTATGTGGAGAGACAACGGTAGAGAGTAGTATGTAGAGAGACGACAGTAGAGAGTAGTATGTGGAGAGACGACGGTAGAGAGTAGTATGTAGAGAGACAACAGTAGAGAGTAGTATGTAGAGAGACAACAGTAGAGAGTAGTATGTGGAGAGACGACGGTAGAGAGTAGTATGTAGAGAGACGACGTAGAGAGTAGTATGTAGAGAGACGACGTAGAGAGTAGTATGTAGAGAGACGACGTAGAGAGTAGTATGTAGAGAGACAACAGTAGAGAGTAGTATGTGGAGAGACGACGGTAGAGAGTAGTATGTAGAGAGACGACGTAGAGAGTAGTATGTAGAGAGACGACGTAGAGAGTAGTATGTAGAGAGACAGCAGTAGAGAGTAGTATGTAGAGAGACGACGTAGAGAGTAGTATGTAGAGAGACAGCAGTAGAGAGTAGTATGTAGAGAGACAACAGTAGAGAGTAGTATGTGGAGAGACGACGGTAGAGAGTAGTATGTAGAGAGACGACGTAGAGAGTAGTATGTAGAGAGACGACGTAGAGAGTAGTATGTAGAGAGACGACGTAGAGAGTAGTATGAAGAGAGACGACGTAGAGAGTAGTATGTAGAGAGACAACAGTAGAGAGTAGTATGTGGAGAGACAACAGTAGAGAGTAGTATGTAGAGAGACGACAGTAGAGAGTAGTATGTAGAGAGACAACAGTAGAGAGTAGTATGTGGAGAGACAACAGTAGAGAGTAGTATGTAGAGAGACGACGGTAGAGAGTAGTATGTGGAGAGACGACGGTAGAGAGTAGTATGAAAGACCGAAATTCCGCGTAGGGAGACTGGTTGGGGGGGGGGGGGGGGTGGATTGGTCAAACAACACAGGAATTCACCCAGGAGACTGGGGTTTGTGCCCCGTGTGTCATTTTTCCTAAACCCAACTGTCCCATTCTTATCCCGCGTGTCACGTAAACGTACCTTTTTATAAGCCCACCCACCATCTTTTCCTTAACCTAACTATGTCAAAAGTGACGCCAATAGTCCCGACCCAGCACGTTTAGATCTGACGCTAAAGGAGACTTTTAGCATCAATAACAATGCCAAAGGCACCCCACCAAACGGGACTTCCAGGGCGTTAAAAAAGTGACAACAAGGCTGTGAAAAAATAACGACCTTTTGAACATACTTGTAGGTGTAACAGACTCCTTCCAACCCATATCTATGAGGCTGATAACGCCCATTCAATGCAGTGAAAACATACAAATCGTGTACACTTGAAATGTTTGTCATCTTATCAGAATAAAAAGGTGCATTGTAAGACAAGGCAAGTTATTTATAGGTCTATAGCACATTTCAGCGCCAACGCCATTTAGGTGTCACCCTAATCCAAGGAAACATGCTGGGCGGAAAACAAACATAAGGACTCCGGGGGAAAAGCTCCCCAGAGCTAAGTTAGTAGCAAGCATTTCTGGGACATGGATGTACACAGATGGAAAGAGAGAGGAGAGAGAAGCTCAGTGTGTCAAGGGATGTCCCCCGGTAGTGTAATGGTGTTTTTCCATTACATTGTACCTGCTCGACTCGCCTCGCCTCGACTCACTGTGCATCCGTTTCCCATTGCAGATTGTAGTCCCGCCTCAGCGTGGCTGGTCATCTTTATGCCGGCTCGACTCACACCAGCGCACAAGTATAACCATCAGGCCACTTGAGCTTGTTCTCCAGTTCTGTGGAGGCTCCACGCAGAGCTTTCTCCGTAGCCGATGGAAGTGGCCTGATGGTTATACTTGTGCGCTGGTGTGTGCGTGCGTGTTCAGGACACCCCCCTCTGTCGCTTTCACGTCACCTTTTCGGCTTGCCTCAGTTCGCTTGGAACCTCGACTGAGGTGGTACTAAAAAAAGTACCTGTTAGCAGGTACCAGTCACTTTTTTTCGTGATGGAAAACCAAAAAAGGCGAGTAGAGTCGAGGCGAGTCGAGCAGGTACCATGTGATGGAAAAGCGCCATAGAACATATAACAGCATAATTAAGAGAGACAGGTTAAGGAGAGGAGCCTGGTCGGGCTAGAACTCTCCCCTGCCGGATCGGGCTGTACTGGCCTGCCTCCCTCTACTTTGATTATATCATTGATTATATCATGAAGGGATTTGTTCAGATATCATTGTATTCCTAAAAACATGGCGTAAAAGGATTGTTTTTTTTACGGCTGTTGACACCATATTCTGATTTATTGAGTGATTAAAAAGAGATATCCCAAATTCCCTCTGTAAAAACCTTTGACCTTAATGTGTCAGCAAAATAAAACAAGACCTTAAACAACAACGTTGTGTTACTTGATTTTTTAAAAAGCCTGCACGGTTACTTAAAGGTACACTGTGTAGGAATTTCTCCCATCTAGCGATGAAATTGTATTTTGCATTCAAACGAATTGTGCTCTCTAGCGCCTCGCTTTGTCAAACGCGTGTTGCAGCTACGGTAGCCGTTATGTACCAAGAAGCTATGACAACATTTCTTCCAATTTTCGCTCTTGTTGGCAACAAGGATTCCTTCTCCTGTGGCTCGGCATAAGTCTGATCCTCCATTATGAACTAAAGGGCGGTGACAAGCGCCTCTCACTGATCTCCTTCTCCGTCTCAGCTGGTTTCAGTCACGTGATGCTGGCTCTGAACGAAAACCGTGTTGAGGATTAGCTGGACAGTTAGGCTAGTGCTCTATGTCCCTCACAGCGATTATAGTTTTTCTAAATAGCGGAACGACACGGAAGTCTCCTTGGACTTGCCCGTCCAATGTAAATAGAGAAGTTCCTCGCTTTTGATTTGATTTATTTCTTTATTTGAAAGGGGACAGTGAACATTAATCAACATTAAAACAATGTAAATGTGCCCGAGTTAGCTCAAAAGTGCTAATTTTCATCGGTAGTCCCCCAGCCAGATGTTAAACAGGCAGCCTCAGATCAGATCATTGGCAGAGGTCATTTTACACCAATGAGGACATATTTATGAATGAAGACTTTAGATTTTAGCTAATACAATACTTAAAACACTACACAGTGTACCTTCTTTTTCTTGTCCATCTGAAACTGATACTCTTTTCTTAATGACACTGGCCATCCACACTCCCCCCACTCCTTGTCCGCTCTTCCCCCCTAACCACAATAATCATCGGTGACTCCATATACTCCGTTTACGTTTTTTTTTAAATGCTGTCACACACTGCTTTCCTGGAGTCAAGGTTGCAGACATCCTGGCTGAAGTTGTGGACCTGACACCCTCATTCCCAACATCCATTAAACGTATCGTGGTCCATTGTGGACACAGTGACATGTCCTATCTTGAAAGTGAATGCACAAAGCGAGATTTTAACATTCTCATTGATGCTTTAAAGAGCACTGGGAAGTCGGTTTTTATTTTGGACCCACTTCCCTCTCTAGGGTCTTATAGCAGACTTATTGGCCTCAACACCTGGCTTCAGATTGCCTGCAGCCTTCACAACAGAGGTATTATTGACAATTTTAATCTATTTTGGGAACGTGGCTCACTGTTTAGCAGGGATGGGATTCATCCCAATGCACGCGACAGCCAGATGCTCTGTGGGAAAACACGTGCTCAAGCACACTTCACAGACGCACTCTCCCATAACCTCCTCCTCCTCTACTAATAACACTGTCAGTCCACAGAACAGCTACATCATTACAGTTATTAATAATAGACCACACACAGTGGTGAATCGGCAAAGTAATAAGAAGCAATCATCTGCAAACGTAGTCAATTAAGCATTCATTCCCCGTCAGCTACAGCCTGTCCCAAAAAATGAAGCAGAAAATTCCTTTAACACTGTGGTGACTTTTATTAGTAATGCTGTGATGCTGTATGAAGAGGAATCCGCCGACACTGTTCTTGATTATAAAAGGTTTTATTACAATTCAAGATTTTCAAAATCAACGTTAACAAACTCCTGCAGAGAGCTTGGAGAACGACCAACCCAATTCTTCCAATAAGTCGTTCTGCCTTTTCTTTGTGTGCATATGGTATATATTCTGTGCATTGCATTAACATGATTGGGTCAGAACTGACCAATGATACCTTCTTATCTGGCACATCTCCAAATAAGGACTCTTCTGTCCAAGAGGGCTCTTCTGCTCACGTTAACAGTTTCCAGATGTTTCAGTAAAAGTAGGATAAGGGTCAAAGGAATCCCTTACAAAAATCTTAAGTACAAATGTATATAAAGTTATGAACTGTTGAGATACCACAACACACTAACAATAGCACGTGTATTAATTTCTAATTATGTTGTAATGTTTTATGTAAAGCACTTTGAATTGCACTGTTGCTGAAATGTGCTATATAAATAAAATTGCCTTAATTGCCTTGCCTTTAAAATGAGTTAGCGTTGCAGGGGACCTGCCGCTTCCTGGCAGTCTTTTTTTGAGATATGTGGAGCATAGAAACTGAACTCTACTTCTCCGTGTGTAGTTTTGACTCGAGTTTTGGCGCCTTGAGAGGTCTGGATGGTTTATATTATAGCTACAGCTTTTATGAACAGTAGTATTTTCTAATCAATTCTCCGAGAGACAGGAAGCCAGTGGAAAGACTTCAGAACTGGAGTGATGTGAAATAAAAATAATGTTGGTGTGCGTCACAAATAAAACTTAAATATTTGACTTAAGCTTTTGTATGCAGGACTTATACTGTCAACAGAGTATTTTAACGTTGTAGCTTCACCACAATTACTTGAGTAAAAGATCAGAATACTTCCACCGCTGTATCTGTTTCTGAACACATACATCTTATCCATTCCCTCCATCGTATGTGCAGCGAGGTGTGCTGTCTATCTGCAGGTACATCAGGTAGTTGACATTGTTTGAACTGTTGGCCGTTGACCCTTGTGTTGTCTTCCTGTCGACTATGCAACTTTTTTAGTTTTTCTGGGTCAAAATATGAAAATCCCTGATGTTTTTGAAGCTTATTTTCAACGTTATTTCATCAATTATTTCCTTCAAATGCTATAACATTGAAATAAACTCCCAAATTTAATGAAAGTAGTGAACTGATCATTTATTTTACGTCGTATGGAACCATGCACGTTACTTCTTTTTGACACGATTGGTTGAAAGAAACCCAAATTTCTGATATATAAACTTTTTGAAAATGGGTCAAATTTGACCCAAGGACAACAAATGAATAAACCAATATGTTTTAAACATGGTTTCCTGTTTGGAAAATAGAGATCATAGGCATATGGATTTCATTTCTTTGGCCTTTATTTGCCAATTTCATTTTTTGATGGTATATCACATACCATCAACTGAAACACAGATATCATAGTTGGGCCTCCTGAATATACTGTAGACTTGAGACGCCTCCCAGGCCTTGAAGGCCTTGAAGGCCGTCCACCCATCCGTAGTCACATCAGAGCTATCCGGCTGGTGTTCGTGGTCACCGGTAGTCGCCATCTTCTCGTCCGATTCCCCCTGCTTCTCGTATACGTCGTTGAGGGACTCGCCTTGGAGGAACCTACGTACATCATTGAACTCATCATCCAGCCCCCACCACTTCCAGTCAATGCCGTTATCGGTGGAATCGGCTTTGCTTTCACAGTTAGCTTGTGATCCATCGGTGACAAATACATCATTCGACTCCCACCACTCCCAGTCGAGATCAATGTTGTGGGACTCAGACTCATTATCTGATCCGTTGGAGACTTGACTGTTTATCTCTTCTTCTGACTCCCGCTGCTTCCACTCCATGTCTTCACTGTCGGATTCCCCTTCGCTCTCAGAGTCATTTCGTGATCCATCTGTGACGGCTTGACTGTTTGACTCTTCATTCATTAAAGGGCTGTCCGGTTCGTTGTCTCTTGTAGTGGACGACTCATCATCTGACTGTCCCTGCTTCCAGTGGATGTCTTCACTGTCGGACGCAATATCGTAAGACTTTTCTTCACTTTGGGAGTCATTATGTGATCCATTGGTGACAACTTGACATTTTGATTCCCCATCAAACTCCCCCTGCTTGTTCTTGAGGTCTTTTCTGACGTAATCGCCTTTGCTTTCAGAGTCATTTTGTGATCCATTGGTGACGGCTTCACTGATTGACTCATTCATTTCAGAGCTGTCCGGTTCGTTGTCTCTTGTAGTGAACAACCCATCAGCTGACTCCCCCTGCTTCCAGTGGATGTCTTCACTGACGGATGCAATATTGTGCGACTCTTCCCCGCTTTTGAAGTCATTTTCTGATCCATTGGTGACGAATTGACTGTGTGACTCCCCATCAAACTCCCCCTGCTTCCAGTTGATGTCTTCACTGATGGTTGCAATATTGTGAGACTCTTCCTCCCTTTGGGAGTCATTTTCTGATCCATTGGTGACGACTTGACTGTTTGACTCCTCATCAGACTCCCCCTGCTTCCAGTCGATGTCTTTACTGTCGGATCCGCCTTCGCTTTCTGAGTCATTTTCTGATTCCTGAGAGCTGAATGAATCATTTAACTCATCATTCATATCAGAGCTGTCCAGTTGGGGTTCCTTGTCAATCGTGGTCGCAAACTCCTCATCTGACTTCCCTTTACTTGGAGACTTGCCTTTGCTTTTGGTGCTTTTGGATTTCTTTTTGAAGAAACCCTTAATTCTCTTCCAAAACGACCGCTTTTTCGGGAGGGTTTCTCTAGAGCAGACATTGGCCTGCGTGGGAAGGTCTTTTGAGTCTACTTTATCTTTTTGGATATCCATGTTCTTTAGCCTTGTCAGTAAAATAAATACTTGTTGCAGACAGATGTCTCTGTGTGTGTATATTTGACCAACAGTTCAACGAAAGTGAAATGTCAAAAAGTTTCTGGACATCATGTATATGTTGACTGATCAAAGGCAGAAATGATGTCACATTGATTCTCACATCAAAGGCAAAAGCCTTTTATCAGAAAATGATGTCACACGGAATCTTCGACCAAGGTTAAAAAAAAGAGTGTTCCAACAGGAAATGATGTCACACGGAATCTTCGACCAAGGTTAAAAAAAACAGAGTGTTTCAACAGGAAATGATGTCACGCTCTGTTGACTGTTTCCTAAGCTCTGCAAACCCATAGTTACTGTTGCTATGCCTGCTACAGGAAGGGATGGGACTTTCAAATCAATTTAAAATGAAAACATGAAATCAATCTCAGTCTCACAAAGCATGTGAATAACTAATCCTAAAATATTTGGGGTCAGCCCTATGGTCCCACATTTCTAAGATTGTTTTCAAATTTAGGCCCTATGTTCCCACAGCCCAATGGTCCCACAGCCCAATGGTCCCACCGCCCAATGGTCCCACAGCCCAATGGTCCCACAGCCCTATGTTCCCACAGCCCTATGTTCCCACAGCCCTATGTTCCCACAGCCCAATGTTCCCACATTTCTAAGATTTTTCTTAAAATTAGGCCCGAATTGGGAGAAAGGGCGATACAATCTGATACAAATGTATGAAAAAGTAAATGTGAGAACATAGGGCCTAATTTTGAAAAAAATCTTAGAAATGTGGGAACATAGGGCTGTGGGAGCATAGGGCTGTGGGAACATAGGGCCTAATTTTGAAAAAAATCTTAGAAATGTGGGAACATAGGGCTGTGGGAGCATAGGGCTGTGGGAACATAGGGCTGTGGGAGCATAGGGCTGTGGGACCATTGGGCTGTGGGAGCATAGGGCTGTGGGACCATTGGGCTGTGGGACCATTGGGCTGTGGGACCATAGGGCTGTGGGAACATTGGGCTGTGGGACCATTGGGCTGTGGGGGCATTGGGCTGTGGGGGCATTGGGCTGTGGGAACATAGGGCTGTGGGAACATAAGGCCTAAATTTGTAATTAATTAATTCACCAGGTTCCCTACATGTTTAAGAATAGCGCGGACACGCGCTTCACACAGCGAGCAGGTACGCGCAACACACGGCGGAGAAGTTGAGAGAAAGGAAGAAGAGAGCGTGCTGTTGCGTCCGTGCGTCCTTGAGAACTGTAACTGGTAGAACTTATGTTGTCAGTTAATTGGAGCGTTGACCGGCATGAAATTGGCATATGTCAGACTGACCTGCCGGTCGCCGGTCATGGCCGAGCACGTGAAAACCGGCCAATCCCGGTCACCGGCCGCTCTATCGGTGCATCTCTAGCTGTAACGCATCAAATTGAGGTCTCTACTTTTGAACAAAGTTGAACTTTTGAGCGTCAAACACTTCTGCATTTTCTGTATTCTGGTGAATGTTTCTGCAACAATTGATGGTGCAGATGTCTTTATTAAGGTTAAGGAAATCCTAATCGTTTTTTTTGGGGGGTGCACTGGCCAATTTTGATTATTGGAGGGGGGGGGGGGTATCCCCTCTGTAAATTACGTCTATGCAACTCTGTAAAGTTGACATGGAAATGGCAGACTTTTTTAAATGTCTATATAGTTTGTCTGGTCGGATCTACTTGTTGTATAATCTCCAACTATTCAGCAGCTCACTCATTTTCCAGAAATGGCGGTGCATACTTTGTCTCAAACCGTGGAACAAATGTCTTAAAAAACCTGTAGTCGTTCACATTAAAGTGCTCCCGAAGGAGTCTGAAAGGCTCAGCTTCTGGGTGGTTTCCACAGTGGAAGTATTAAAGCTACAGTGCCTTGCGAAAGAATTCGGCCCCCTTGAACTTTTCGACCTTTTGCCACATTTCAGGCTTCAAACATAAAGATCTCTGAATGATCTAATGTTGACCTAAATGACTAATGATGAAAAATAGAATCCACCTGTGTGTAATCAAGTCTCCGTATAAATGCACCTGCTCTGTGATAGTCTCAGAGGTCCGTTTAAAGAGCAGAGAGCATCATGAAGAACAAGGAACACACCAGGCAGGTCCCAGATACTGTTGTGGATAAGTTTAAAGCCGGATTTGGATACAAAAAGATTTCCCAAGCTTTAAACATCCCAAGGAGCACTGTGCAAGCGATAATATTGAAATGGAAGGAGTATCAGACCACTGCAAATCTACGAAGACCCGGCCGTCCCTCTAAACTTTCAGCTCATACAAGGAGAAGACTGATCAGAGATGCAGCCAAGAGGCCCATGATCACTCTGGATGAACTGCAGAGATCTACAGCTGAGGTGGGAGACTCTGTCCATAGGACAACAATCAGTCGTACACTGCACAAATCTGGCCTTTATGGAAGAGTGGCAAGAAGAAAGCCATTTCTTAAAGATATCCATAAAAAGTGTCGTTTAAAGTTTGCCACAAGCCACCTGGGAGACACACCAAACATGTGGAAGAAGGTGCTCTGGTCAGATGAAACCAAAATCAAACTTTTTGGCAACAATGCAAAACGCTATGTTTGGCGTAAAAGCAACACAGCTCATCACCCTGAACACACCATCCCCACTGTCAAACATGGTGGTGGCAGCATCATGGTTTGGGCCTGCTTTTCTTCAGCAGGGACAGGGAAGATGGTTAACATTGATGGGAAGATGGATGGAGCCAAATACAGGACCATTCTGGAAGAAAACCTGATGGAGTCTGCAAAAGACCTGAGACTGGGACGGAGATTTGTCTTCCAACAAGACAATGATCCAAAACATAAAGCAAAATCTACAATGGAATGGTTCACAAATAAACATATCCAGGTGTTAGAATGGCCAAGTCAAAGTCCAGACCTGAATCCAATCGAGAATCTGTGGAAAGAACTGAAAACTGCTGTTCACAAACGCTCTCCATCCAACCTCACTGAGCTCCAGCTGTTTTGCAAAAATGTCAGTCTCTCGATGTGCAAAACTGATAGAGACATACCCCAAGCGACTTACAGCTGTAATCGGAGCAAAAGGTGGCACTACAAAGTATTAACTTAAGGGGGCTGAATTATTTTGCACGCCCAATTTTTCAGTTTTTTATCTGTTAAAACAGTTTGAAATATCCAATAAATGTCGTTCCACTTCATGATTGTGTCCCACTTGTTGTTGATTCTTCACAAAAAATTACAGTTTTATATCTTTATGTTTGAAGCCTGAAATGTGGCAAAAGGTCGAAAAGTTCAAGGGGGCCGAATACTTTCGCAAGGCACTGTAGCTTTAATTCTTCCACTGTGGAAACCACCCAGAAGCTGAGCCTTTCAGACTCCTTCGGGAGCACTTTAATGTGAACGACTACAGGTTTTTTAAAGACATTGGTTCCACGGTTTGAGACGAAGTATGCAGTGCCATTTCTGGAAAATGAGTGAGCTGCTGAATAGTTGAAGATTATACAACAAGTAGATCCGACCAGACAAACTATATAGACATTTAAAAAAGTGCTTACATCAGCCTGACAGCACACCAGGCTCATCACTTAAAATATCACTCTGCCATTTCCATGTCAACTTTACAGAGTTGCATAGACGTCATTTACAGAGGGGATACCCCACCACCCCCCCCCCCTCCAATATTTAAAATTGGCCAGTGCAACCCCCCCAAAAAAACTATTATGATTTCCTTAACATTAATAAAGACATCTGCACCATCAATTGTTGCAGAAACATTCACCAGAATACAGAAAATGCAGAAGTGTAATCGCAGCAAAAGGTGGCGCTACAAAGTATTAACTTAAGGGGGCTGAATTATTTTGCACGCCCAATTTTTCAGTTTTTTATCTGTTAAAACAGTTTGAAATATCCAATAAATTTCGTTCCACTTCATGATTGTGTCCCACTTGTTGTTGATTCTTCACAAAAAATTACAGTTTTATATCTTTATGTTTGAAGCCTGAAATGTGGCAAAAGGTCGAAAAGTTCAAGGGGGCCGAATACTTTCACAAGGCACTGTAATAGAAACCATCCCTGTAGTATAATCTATTTGGCAGCTGTACATCCAGATGTTCTGTGTGTGTTCCCAAATGTGCTGTGGAGGAAGGTCTGGCAAAGCGAGACTAGGATCAGCCTGATCTCACAGAAATACTTGTACGAAATTAGGGCACGTGAAAGTTAAGTTTAGTGGTCTTTACAGTCAAACTTAGCAGACAAAAGGTGACTCAGAGACGGGTACATGTAGGAAACACGAGCTAAACTGAAGTGTCTGCACACACACTGTTGTACAATTAGTTAGTCAGTTAGTTATGTTTTATATCTGTGTCATGCCAACCATTTTGGCCCATCCCACATGGGATTACAAGACACCACAAAATAACTTATTTAACAAACATCTTCCTGTCACATATACAAATCATTCAGAGGAATACATGAATACAAATATATACATATACACACACATACACATACATATATGTATATACAGTACGTACATATATATATATATATATATATATATATATATATATATATATATATATATATATATATATATATATATGTACGTGTATGTACAATTATGATTTTTAAGTACATTATCCCCCGTTTTCTTTTTTTTTTTCAAACAGATTTGACTTCAACAAGAGAGTTTTAATTCATTGCTTTGTCTTATCATTTATTTATTTAGTTATGTTATGATTTGTCATCTATCTATCTATCTATCTATCTATCATATCTAACATCTGGGTGATTCATAGTAAAAAAAAAAAAAGGAAAGGAGGGAGGAGGCAAAATGAAAGACGTGGAGTATACAGAGTAGAGCAGATCTAATCTCTGGTGCCAAATGAGGAGGAGGAATGGGAGGAGTGAGAAAGTGAAAACAGGAGGGAAAGAAAGAGGAGAGTGAAAGAAGAGAGAGGCTTTTTGATTAAAGAACTGAGACCAGACTAACTGTGCTCCAGCAGAGAAGAGAGAAATCAGCTGCCAGTGGAGGGAAACTTTTCTATTTCTTCTCCTTCTTTTTCCGCATTTTTTGGGGAGTTACTGCACTGATCTGCTTTCACAGTTCAACGGGTGAACTGAATGCAACTTGATGCAATTTGGTTTTTGGGTGGTTTTTAGATTGCAGGGATTTGTTTTTCAAATTCAGCTCCAAGGTTTTATTTTTTAATTTGTATGTAATCTGGTCCCTCTGCTGATCATCTGACTTGCTGATTTGGAATAACCCTTCATGGAGACTTTTTAGACCCCTTTTTTTGGGAGCCATTGCAACTCATCTACACCAACAACAAAAAAAATGAGCCTTTGATATCAAAACTTTTAATCTTTACTGACTGATCTCTCTGTTCTCAGCTGCAGCTCAACACGGGCTGGAGGCTGAACAAGCGCTCGCTGTTAAAGCATTTCTCAACTGGTCTGGGATTTCAAACACCTCGTAGGATTACAGGAAGATTTTCCCCGTTGCTGGGTGGAACTTCTCATAACATGGACTTCAAATCAGAAGTGACAGATTTGGACTTTAAGGGTGAATCCTAGAAAAAAACAAAGGTCCGTGATGAATAACCGAGGTTGCTCATCTCCATGAGGATGCCGTAGTGTGAGACAGCAGTGGATGATGTGATGATGGTTTTACTGCCCGTGCCATGCTGAGAGGGAGCTTAGCTCTCGCGAGTGTGTTTCTGTTTTTCGTCTGTCTGCTCGGCCTGATGCCCCAAGCAGCTGCCAGACTCTGCTCTCCAGACACCCGAAAAAAGGTCGAGAGTCTCATCGAAAAAGCTCCATGCATGGTATGAGTTTTTATATTCTATCCTTTAAAGGGTTGACTTTGTTTATTTTCAACCTGAAAGCTATTTTCCAATATTTTGTCCTCAACCAGTCCTCAAAACGGGAGCGTGGCTATGTTCCCACAGCCCTTTGTTCTCACATTTCTAAGATTTCTTTCCGAAATTAGGCCCTATGTTCCTTTTTCATGAATTTGTATCAGATTGTATCCCCCTTTCTCCCAATTTGGTAGCCAATTACATCCACCCTATTATCCAGTAGCAATGGACTACAGATGAAATGACTACATACAGACGGAATAGCTTTTAGCTACATCTGGTAACTAACCCTAACCCTAACCCCTAACCCCTAACCCTAACCCTAACCCCTAACCCTAACCCCGGGAGCATAGGGCAGACCCTCTCAAAACCATACGAGATATCGGTCATTTGTTCCTCCCCTCTAATACGACTCACAAGAGCGTTTCATGAGTTAATGTCGCTAGAGGAGGCAAAAAAATACAACCTCATACCTAAACTAGAGAAGGTAACAGTCGTGGTTTTAAACATGTCGTTAACGTTGTGAAAAGGTCCCACTTTGGTTAGGTTTAGACACCAATGGCCCTACTTTAATGATCTATAAGTGCACGGCGTGAAGCGCCTGGTGCAGGTGCGTTTAGGGCGTGTCCAAATCCACTTTTGCTAGTTTGACGGCGGTAAAAAGGGTCCGTGTGCCGGGCGCCTGGTTCTAAAGGGTTGGACTTAGTGTCTTCATTAATCAGAGGTGTGTTTTGGCCGTAACATGCAATCAACCAATCAGAGATCATCTCCCATTCCCTTTTAAAAGCCAGGCGCGTTTGGACCTTGGAGCATTGCTGTTATGATGGAGGATTTGCACCGTAATCTTTTTATTTGTAATCTTCTGCATGTGTGTGTGCTGCTGTGTGTGTGTGTGTGTGTGTGTGTGTGTGTGTGTGTGTGTGTGTGTGTGTGTGTGTGTGTGTGTGTGTGTGTGTGAGTGAGTGTGTGTGTGTGTGTGTGTGTGTGTGTGTGTGTCCCTGTGTTTGTAACAAGCATAGTGTGCACGAGCCTCGGAGCATTTTACTAATGCTCTGTTAAAATAACAATGAAATGCTGCGTTATTGACTTTAGACCAGGTTTTTGTTGGTCAATGGTGCCATCACTTCCCGCTGCCTCAAGATAGCAATACGCCCAGAATGCACCTGAACACACCTCCCTGTAAGACCAGCACGCCCAGAATGCACCTGAACACACCTCCCTGTAAGACCAGCATGCCCACAATGCACCTGAACACACCTCCTTGTAAGACCAGCACGCCCAGAATGAACACACCCCCTGTAAGACCAGCATGCCCAGAATGCACCTGAACACACCTCCTTGTAAGACCAGCACGCCCAGAATGCACCTGAACACACCCCCTGTAAGACCAGCATGCCCAGAATGCACCTGAACACACCTCCCTGTAAGACCAGCAAGCACATGGGGCCACAGATGGGTGAAGGTGCATTTGCTATTTAAACGACGTGGGCACTGGACTGGCAATTGACAACTGCGTCGGTCTTAAACTAGCAAAGACACTTGCGTCGGGCTTTGCACTGCGCCGGGTGCTAGATAGGGCCCTAAAACTAAGTCACGCATGGAGAGAAAAATAAAGTTAAAAAAAGAGGGAACATTTTTTACAGGACCCCGGCCTCCTAGTCGAAGGTCCTGTGTTTGTTTGACCCGTCCACCCCTCTAACCTTCCTCCCTACATGACAATGTGGCACTCTTATACTTTGTCACACACTTTCTTACCACGGTGGGAAATATGGAGCAGGACAAGTTAACCCTCTCCCTGATTTCATGTTGTTTATGGAGAAGGAGAACCAGGAAATGAGTCGAGGGAAATGCAACGCTACCATGCCACGGCCGAGCGACGTGGTTTCGGTGACCTGTCCCCGGCTGAGACTGTCCCCGGAAATGTCCCCGGTTTTCACTGTGACTGACAGACCCAAAATTGGAATTAAAAAGTCGTGCACCCTACACGCACAGGCTTAAGACAGCCAGAGCAAGCCTCAGAGCTCGGAGATGTTGTAGAATGTCCATATTTTGCAATGCTAAAATCCCTGTTTATTTACATGGAGTCTGGTGGGATTAGCGAACGCAATTTCGCGGACTTTAGGTTGTAAAAAAGGATCTTACTTTTTAACAGAAAGGTCGACCTCCTTAGAAATCCTTTCCATAATGTTGTCAGACACTTAGAATATTAATCTGAGTCTGTCAGCAGCAAAACGAGCACTTTTGTGAAGGTAAATACAAGCTGGACAATCGTCCTATTAACTTCCATTGCAGCTTGTTTTGCTGCTGTCGACTGCAGAGATCTCGGTTAATACTGGACCAATGTCAAAGATTGTTGTTCCCATCAGTCACTTAGACAAAAACTTATAGGAAAATAGGGTCCAGGTTGAAAGAAAAGAGAAGTTACCCTTTAAAGCAGAAGCATAAATCACCCTTGAGGGAGGATTTTCTGAATGTAATCATTCCTAGTACATTTATAAACAACAATCTTTGGAATTGATCCAGTATTAAGCAATACTGGCCTCTGTCCTAGATGACAAACCAATCCAATCCTTGCCAAACAGTAAAAGCAGCTCCTACCGTGTCACTGACAGGTCAGTTATGCCTCAAACTTACTTTTTTGATTTCATTCATGAGGCTTATATCTGACAGATTATATCCCACCTAGAACGTTTTGAAATGCCTTTTTAAAGGAGCAATACAACCAGTTACATACAGTGACCTGCGTATAATCTGAGCGATACAGCTTCAACAGGTTGCGCTGTATTTCACCTAACACGTGCGAAATATAGTAGAGTACTGTGTTGTTTTTCCGACAACGGCAGCTGCAGACCGTTACGTCCCGGTGTTGGAATCCTCTACAGTGAAATACAGACACACTTTACACCGTATAACTGTCAGCATTTTAACAGTGTTTGATCTAGCTACTGGCTAACGGTAGGCTAACGTTACCTGCTGCCAAGTGTAGTGTTAACTAGTGTCAGGTGTAGCAATGCTTCTGTTGCCTGTAATGTCCGTTTTCGGAGCATCAGAGAGAAGCGCAGACATTTAAGTGGCACCGAAATCTGCGTTGCTATTCGGTCCGGTAGATACTGGTCGTTTAGGCACTAGTAGTCTCGCTTTGCCAGACCTTCCTCCACAGCGCTGTGGAGGAAGGTCTGGCTAGTCCACACAGTATTCCTGGATGGGAGAAAAACATGCTCTGGGTTGTTGGCATTTCTTTAAACCAATCACAATCGTCTTGGGCAACGCTAAGCGCCGGACGGAGCCACGGCGCCTCTGCTAAATAGCCTCGGGAAGGAACTTGTTTTGGTGGAACATGTGTACGTTCAAAAGTTGTTTTAGTCGTGCAACAGAGAACTCAGATTGGACAGATAGTCTAGCTAGCTGTCTGGATTTACCCTGCAGAGATCTGAGGAGCAGTTAACCATAGTCCTCACAAATCCACCAGAGGTTAGAACGCCAACACAGAGACAGAGGACGGGGACGGACATCTGGTGGAATTTCCTGCAGCACCGGAGCAATCCCGGAAGATATAGACTTAAGGCACCAGTGCCACATTAGCCCCGGTGCTAATGTGGCACTGGTGCCTTAAGTACTTCCAGTACCTAACCCTAGCTTCCGAGTTGGGGAAAATAATAAATAAATGATAATAATGAATCACTTATCTACAAAAGATGCAGGGATTATCACACAATAATTATTTAATTGCCGCTATTATCACTTCTATTTGCACTTTAGGCCCACATAGCAATGCAGCTTTATTTGTATAGCACATTGTATAGTATGTACATACAAAACTTCTGCCAAAGCGAGTCCTTCTACACCTCAGAGTCCTGTCAAAACAGATAAAATATGAGATTTTATGACGCTAGTATGGGACAGTCTACACACGTAATCATTGCTGTTTTACCTGCACTGGGAACTGACTTTTTATTTTCATTTATGACATTCATCATATAATCTCATCTTGTAATACATGATTATGAGTGAAGCAAACTTTGTTAGTACATAGTCGATACCATATAATTAGTTGCAACACACAGATGTTAGGCTGTGGAATGAGTTTCTCTTTAAAACAACAAGCATGTTGGAGATAAAGTCAAAGGAAAGTTGTTGGCAGTGGCTGATACAGAACGTTTAGTCTGCCTAAAATTCATGTCAACACCGACACACCCTAACTGACAGAGAGCACTCAGCTCACAACTAATGCTTACCAAACACTAGTCTTTATCTACGACGTTCCACTTACAGATGTCCGTCCCCGTCCTCTGTCTCTGTGTTGGCGTTCTAACCTCCGGTGGATGTGTGAGGACTCTGGTTAACTGCTCCTCAGATGTCTGCAGGGTAAATCCAGACAGCTAGCTAGACTATCTGTCCAATCTGAGTTCTCTGTTGCACGACTAAAACTAATTTTGAATGTACACGTTCCACCAAAACAAGTTCCTTCCCGAGGCTGTTTTGCAGAGGCACCGTGGCTCCGTCCGGAGCTTCGCGCCGCCCAAGATGATTGTGATTGGTTTAAAGAAATGCCAATAAATAGAGATGCACCGATAGACCGGCCGGTGACCGGGATTGGCCGGTTTTCACGTGCTCGGCCATGACCGGCGACCGGCAGGTCAGTCTGACATATGCTGATCTCATGCCGGTCAACGCTCCAATTAACTGCCAACATAAGTTCTACCAGTTACAGTTCTCAAGGACGCACGCACACACGGACGCCACAGCACGCTCTCTTCTTCCTTTCTCTCAACTTCTCCGCCGTGTGTGGCTCGTACCCGCTCGCGGTGTGAAGGCGTGTCGGCGCTATTCTCCCACATGTAGGAACCTGGTGAATTAACCTGCAACATGTCAGCTGTTTGGGGGTTCTTCAGCGTGTGTGCAGAAGATAACACGTTAGCAATATACAACAGCTGCAAGGAAAGAGTAGGGCGTGGAGGGACCACACCAACAACCCAAATCACATTTATTTAGTTGATATTGGACGTGAAGAGAAGGAAATGGTTCTAACATTGACCTTTAGATGTGTGTGAATGTCCCACACCAGGAGTCATTGATATAGTTCTATTTCATAGTGATCCATTATCTGTTCAAAACATGTTCTATTAAAGAAAAGATAGAAAATAAATATGTGTGTGTGCTGTAAAGTGGTTAGAAAAAATGAAATCGGTATTGACTGGCCTAACTCTAAGAAAATCGGAAATCGGAATCGGCCTAGAAAGTTGTAATCGGTGCATCTCTACCAGTAAACCAGAGCACATTGTTCTCCCATCCCAGAATGCTGTGTGGACTCACCAGACCCTCCTCCGCAGCTCTGTGGAGGAAGGTCTGGCTATGCAAGACTACACTAGAAGACTCTGAACAGACTCTGAAAAGACTAAAGCAGGGGTCACCAGCACGGTGCCCGCGGGTACCAGGTAGCCCCCAAGGACCACATGAGGAGCCCTCAGGCCTGTTCTAAACATGAAAATTGAATATTGATAATATCTGTTTCCCACCTTGTTAAGTCATTGTTGATAATTATTGATAATGAGAAATCATTAACGTGATGAGTGTCTTCACATAGATGACTGTCATTTATCATTAATAATCATATATAACTAAAGGCAAACTGAGCTAATCTGTTATTTCAGAAGAGTGTATCAAACTGGTAGCCCTTCGTATGACTCAGTACCCATGAAGTAGCTCTCAGTTTCAAAAAGGTCGGTGACCCCTGGACTAAAGTCTGACACCATCTCGCATCTAACGTTAAAGATTGTCATGATATGTAAAGACGGGATTTTGCAGGGTCACATGTTGCAAGACCAACTTTTTTCATTGATGTTTTTTAAAAATTGCTTATATAAAGAGTTTCAACCGAGCCAACTAGCTACGAGATGAATCATGAATATTAAACATTTGATTTGGTGCAAAAAAAACATTTACAAGACTGTGTAGAAACTATCATGGATATATATTTAGGGCCCTATTTTGCACCCGGCGCAGCACAAAGCCCGCCGCAAGTGTCTTTGCTAGTTTAAGACCGACTCAGTTGTCAGTTTCCCGTCCAGCGCCCGTGTCGTTTAAATAACAAATGCACCAGCGCCCATCTGTGGCCCCATGGGCGTGTTGGTCTTACAGGGAGGTGTGTTCAGGTGCATTCTGGGCGTGCTGGTCTTACAGAGAGGTGTGTTCAGGTGCATTCTGGGCGTGCTGGTGTTACAGGGAGGTGTGTTCAGGTGCATTCTGGGCGTGCTGGTGTTACAGGGAGGTGTGTTCAGGTGCATTCTGGGCGTGCTGGTGTTACAGGGAGGTGTGTTCAGGTGCATTCTGGGCGTGCTGGTGTTACAGGGAGGTGTGTTCAGGTGCATTCTGGGCGTGCTGGTCTTACAGGGAGGTGTGTTCAGGTGCATTCTGGGCGTGCTGGTCTTACAGGGAGGTGTGTTCAGGTGCATTCTGGGCGTGCTGGTCTTACAGGGAGGTGTGTTCAGGTGCATTCTGGGCGTGCTGGTCTTACAGGGAGGTGTGTTCAGGTGCATTCTGGGCGTGCTGGTCTTACAGGGAGGTGTGTTCAGGTGCATTCCAAAAACCTGGTCTAAAGTCAATAACGCAGCATTTCATTGTTATTTTAACAGAGCATTAGTAAAATGCTCCTAGGCTCGTGCACAGCACGTGCACACTATGCTTGTTACACACACAGGGATACACAGTAGCACACACACACACACACACACATACACACACACACACACACACACACACACACAGCAGCACACACACATGCAGAAGATTACAAATAAAAATATTACGGTGCAAATCCTCCATCATAACAGCAATGCTCCAAGGTCCAAACGCGCCTGGCTTTTAAAGGGAATGGGAGATGATCTCTGATTGGTTGATTGCATGTTACGCCCAGAACACACCTCTGATTAATGAAGACACTAAGTCCAACCCTTTAGAACCATGCGCCCGGCACAAGGACCCTTTTTACCGCCGTCAAACTAGCAAAAGTGGACTGTGGGTAGTGTAGTATTTCTCCATAAGATCGCGAATAAAACTTTTTCTTAATACAAGGTTGATTTCATACAGACCTCTAGCTTCTAAAGGCGCAGAAACCTTCTTTACACAACCTCGTAGCTCAGCTACGGGTGGCCGTGCACGCATCCAAGCCCGCAGCAGATATGTGCCGCAGGTTGTGGGCTGTCAGAGTGATGAATGATAAATAACTGAGACATGCTGCAGCTGCACCGGAGAGGGATCTGTTAAGGACAGCGAGGAATTCCCCAAGCCTGCCAACAAACCTGTCTACACTTAGGCTACTGTGGGTGGGAAGAGTTCTGCATACAAATAAGCAAAAGGACTAACACTGGCGCATATACAGAAATGTTAAGGACAATGCACATTTCTAATTTAGACTAGAAAGACATATTTAAAGGTGCAATATGTAATACTGACAGCTAGTGTTTAAAATAGTTACTGCAGTACAAATTCAAAATACTGGAGATCTCACATAGCCAGACATAGGCTGTGTCTCATTCCACATACTTCCGTCAGTACACTGCTAATGTGCAGTGACCACTTCCTGCCGTAGTGCCCACTTTCGATGGTTAGTATCGTCCCAAAAGGAACACTTACGTTCAAACACTTACCGGAAATGACGAGCGGTCGGCTCGGCTCACCGCCTCTCAAAATATGACGAAAATCTTTTAAACTGACCTTTGTCGATCAAAAAGACAGATTCAGCGACTGCACGGCCTATTTCTCGCTTAAAATGTTTTCAGAAACACGTTTCGGTGAACTATTATTGTACAATACGAGATCGTATTCTGAACCAGCCGCCGTTATGCTCGGTTGTGAAATCCGGGAGAAGCCAGACCCACGTGACGCCTTCGTCCAATCAGCTGCCGGTCGACGTCTCTGGCCCCTCCCCTTTCCGCTTTGCAGTCCAGATGGCGCCCGTTTAGTGCGCCTAGTGTCCATCGTTCCACACTGAACTTTTTGACCGTTTTTAGGGGGTCATCCGGGTACTTTCAGTGCGTTATCTACACGATATACTTAAAACTAAGTGTTTGAAGTGTGCAAGTAGGCTGTTTGAGACACAGCCATACTCCACAGCACAGCAGAGTAGTTAACGTTAGATGCTGGCTCTGTTGACAGTCTTAGAAGCCCGTGCACACTTCATCAGCTTAGAATTACACTAGGAACCGCTAAAAATAACACGTTACCTTGCCGTCCTCTCCACCCGACTGCACACTTTATTGGCTTAGAATTACGGCAACGATCGCTAAACACAAAGCAAACTCACGGTCCTCTCTTTCTGATTTACAGCCTCTCTCTCTTGGCTTAAAATAACTCACCGGTGTCGGCTACGGCCGCTGTACAAGCTACACGTTGTAAACAGCCGTGGCCAGCTTGCCTGGTCCTCCGGTAACGTTAGCTAGCAGCTAGCAGTTAGCAGTGTTAGCATGGCGGCGTTAGCCAGGACCAGTCAGGATCACTTTACTGGCTGTGTCTCAATTGGTATCTTTGCGAGTAACCAACTCAGGTACTATAGCTATATAATTCAATGTGAGTA
>CM042316.1:41079736-41129736 GCA_023566125.1 Zingel zingel | reverse complement strand
GCCGAGAGCTCCCACTTAGCTAACACGTCAGTTTTGGGGGCATATCATAAAGAGTGCCTTTGTTCCTCTTAACAGACACAAAATGCAACTAAAATATCTGTGCAACATGAACAGGGCCCTTACATGACAACAAGATGCGTTTTCAACTCAGACATTGTTTAAATTCACCTACCCTGTTAGCTGCTAGCTGTTAGCTGCTAGCTGTTAGCTGCTAGCTGCCGTCTGATGAGTGAGTGTGTTCAGCCAGGCTTCGGTAATAATCATCAAGCAGCAGTTCTGTGTGTATTTGTAGCATATATATATATATAATATATATATATATATATATATATATATATATATATATATATATATATATACAGTGAGGAAAATAAGTATTTGAACACCCTGCTATTTTGCAGGTTCTCCCACTTGGAAATCATGGAGGGTTCTGAAATTGTCATCGTAGGTGCATGTCCACTGTGAGAGACATAATATAAAAACAAAAATCCAGAAATCACAATGTATGATTTTTTAACTATTTATTTGTATGATGCAGCTGCAAATAAGTATTTCAACACCTGTCTATCAGCTAGAATTCTGACCCTCAAAGACCTGTTAGTCTGCCTTTAAAATGTCCACCTCCACTCCATTTATTATCCTAAATTAGATGTACCTGTTTGAGGTCGTTAGCTGCATAAAGACACCTGTCCACCCCATACAATCAGTAAGAATCCAACTACTAACATGGCCAAGACCAAAGAGCTGTCCAAAGACACTAGAGACAAAATTGTACACCTCCACAAGGCTGGAAAGGGCTACGGGGAAATTGCCAAGCAGCTTGGTGAAAAAAGGTCCACTGTTGGAGCAATCATTAGAAAATGGAAGAAGCTAAACATGACTGTCAATCTCCCTCAGACTGGGGCTCCATGCAAGATCTCACCTCGTGGGGTCTCAATGATCCTAAGAAAGGTGAGAAATCAGCCCAGGACTACACGGGAGGAGCTGGTCAATGACCTGAAAAGAGCTGGGACCACCGTTTCCAAGGTTACTGTTGGTAATACACTAAGACGTCATGGTTTGAAATCATGCATGGCACGGAAGGTTCCCCTGCTTAAACCAGCACATGTCAAGGCCCGTCTTAAGTTTGCCAATGACCATTTGGATGATCCAGAGGAGTCATGGGAGAAAGTCATGTGGTCAGATGAGACCAAAACAGAACTTTTTGGTCATAATTCCACTAACCGTGTTTGGAGGATTTTGGATGTATTGCGAGATTTTGGGGAACAACCTGCTTCCCTCAGTTAGAGCATTGAAGATGGGTCGAGGCTGGGTCTTCCAACATGACAATGACCCGAAGCACACAGCCAGGATAACCAAGGAGTGGCTCTGTAAGAAGCATATCAAGGTTCTGGCGTGGCCTAGCCAGTCTCCAGACCTAAACCCAATAGAGAATCTTTGGAGGGAGCTCAAACTCCGTGTTTCTCAGCGACAGCCCAGAAACCTGACTGATCTAGAGAAGATCTGTGTGGAGGAGTGGGCCAAACTCCCTCCTGCAGTGTGTGCAAACCTGGTGAAAAACTACAGGAAACGTTTGACCTCTGTAATTGCAAACAAAGGCTACTGTACCAAATATTAACATTGATTTTCTCAGGTGTTCAAATACTTATTTGCAGCTGTATCATACAAATAAATAGTTAAAAAATCATACATTGTGATTTCTGGATTTTTGTTTTTAGATTATGTCTCTCACAGTGGACATGCACCTACGATGACAATTTCAGACCCCTCCATGATTTCCAAGTGGGAGAACCTGCAAAATAGCAGGGTGTTCAAATACTTATTTTCCTCACTGTATATATATATATACATATATCCATTTTGTCTGCGTCTGGCGTTGGTGAATAGTAGTCTCTGCAGTGGCGAACTGTGTGTTAGTTGCCTTAACCAGGCTAGCAGGTTCGACCGGCATATCCTTCTACCGCCTCCCCGCCTTTCCCGCCTGCCGCGGCCGACAACAATCCACGGGCGCCCGCTGGTCTGGTGGATGTCCTCCAGAGGACAGTTCATGCTTTCGCGGCGACATTTTTGCGGCGAAAAAAGTTTATTTCCCCCTCAAAAATAGGTAATTGAGCACTGTAGTGGTTATGATCATATCAGTGACTATGTAACTACATGGAAACGGGCCAAATGATGCCTGTTTCTTGTACAGTAATAGCGTTACTGAAGGCTGGCTCTAGCTCCATAGTTACGTTACTCCAAGCTTCTTCCCTTGTGAACGCCTCCACTCTTCTACGCTACGATCTGCTGTTTACCTTTTCCTGCTACAACTGAATTCCCGCGGGACTTCAGCGCAAGACTACAGCCAGCCTTCTGTAACGCTGTTACTGTACGAGAAACAGGCATCATTTGGCCCGTTTCCATGTAGTTACATAGTCACTGATATGATCATAACCACTACAGTGCTCAATTACCTATTTTTGAGGGGGAAATAAACTTTTTTCGCCGCAAAAAGGAGGAGGTAGAAGGATATGCTGGTCGGACCTGCTAGCCTGGCTAAGGCAACTAACACACAGTTCGCCACTGCAGAGACTACTATTCACCAACGCCAGATGGATCGCACACAAAATGGATATATATATATATATATATATATATATATATATATATATATATATATATATATATATATATATATGCTACAAATACACACTGAACTGCTGCTTGATGATTATTACCGAAGCCTGGCTGAACACACTCACTCATCAGACGGCAGCTAGCAGCTAACAGCTAGCAGCTAACAGCTAGCAGCTAACAGGGTAGGTGATTTGAAACAATGTCTGAGTTGAAAACGCATCTTGTTTTCATGTAAGGGCCCTGTTCATGTTGCACAGACATTTTAGTTGCATTTTGTGTGCCGTTTTAGCTAACTGGGAGCTCTCGGCCTTAGCTGCAGTAGCTCCATGATGCTAGCACCTATTAGGCTCGTTTTTTTTCCTATCGACAGTACTCACATACATACAGGTAGACCTGGGGGTCTACCTGGGGGATCAGAGAACCACAGATATGAATTGGGAAGGAGTAATTGAAAAAGTGGAGGGGCAGCTAGGTAAATGGAGGTGGCTGCTTCCCCACATGTCCTACAGAGGCAGGGTGCTAATCATCAACAATTTGGTGGCATCCAGCCTCTGGCACAAATTAAAATGTATGGAGCCCCCTGCTGGTCTTTTATCAGTCTGCAGTCAATCATTTTAAAGTTTTTTTGGGACATGTTACACTGGGTTCCTCAATGTGTTTTATACCTGCCGAAGGAGGAGGGGGGGGGCAGGGGTTGGTAGACTTGGAGAGCCGGACAGCTGCTTTTAGACTACAGTTCATACAGAGCTTTTTATATGGAAATGATGATGTCGTCTGGAGGCCAGGAGCCAGCACCATTTTAAGGGGGGTTGCAGGTCTGAGTCTCGATCAGTGGACTGTGGTTTTATCTCTTTGTGTAACTTGCCTCCTTTTTATCAAGGGCTTTTTAAAGCATGGAAACTTTTTAAATGGACCAGACTAGAACCTGCGGCATCTCTGTTCTGGCTCCTGGAGGAGCCTTTGGTGTGGGGGGCCCGGCTGGATCTCCAAGATGGCAGCAGGCCTGGACTTACTGAGAGGCTAACGAGAGCTGGAGTGACAAAGTTGAGAGGAATTGTGGAGGCTGCGGGTCCTGGTTTCCAGAACACGGAGGCAGTGGCCACTCTGCTGGGCCTGAGGTCGACCCGCCACACCAGAACCATTTTGAACGAGTGGATTAAAAGACTAGACAGTGGAGAGACGGAGATGCTGCGGGACTATTTTAACGGGACAGAAATCCCCGTTTCCGGAGACCCTTTTCCAGACATTGGTTTTTTAATTAACCATACTGACTTAATACCACGACATACGCCACACCCTGCTGCTGATCTTCATATGCAAACTGGAAAAGGGTTATATAGGAACTGTGTTCTGGCCACTCACAGGAAGAAGCTGAGTGAGAGGAAGGACATGGTGTGGAAGGAAAGACTGCCACAAGACAGGAAACCAGTGTGGAGACTCACTGCCTCCACTAGACAAGAGGACTGGAGACCTGCAGTGAAGGATCCTCCACTAGACAAGAGGACTGGTGACCTGCAGTGGAGGATCCTCCACTAGACAAGAGGACTGGAGACCTGCAGTGGAGGATCCTCCACTAGACAAGAGGACTGGAGACCTGCAGTGGAGGATCCTCCACTAGACAAGAAGACTGGAGACCTGCAGTGGAGGATCCTCCACTAGACAAGAGGACTGGAGACCTGCAGTGAAGGATCCTCCACTAGACAAGAGGACTGGTGACCTGCAGTGGAGGATCCTCCACTAGACAAGATGACTGGAGACCTGCAGTGGAGGATCCTCCACTAGACAAGAAGACTGGAGACCTGCAGTGGAGGATCCTTCACTAGACAAGAGGACTGGAGACCTGCAGTGAAGGATCCTCAACTAGACAAGAGGACTGGAGACCTGCAGTGGAGGATCCTCCACTAGACAAGAGGACTGGAGACCTGCAGTGGAGGATCCTCCACTAGACAAGAGGACTGGAGACCTGCAGTGGAGGATCCTCCACTAGACAAGAGGACTGGAGACCTGCAGTGGAGGATCCTCCACTAGACAAGAAGACTGGAGACCTGCAGTGGAGGATCCTCCACTAGACAAGAGGACTGGAGACCTGCAGTGAAGGATCCTCCACTAGACAAGAGGACTGGAGACCTGCAGTGGAGGATCCTCCACTAGACAAGAGGACTGGAGACCTGCAGTGGAGGATCCTCCACTAGACAAGAGGACTGGAAACCTGCAGTGGAGGATCCTCCACTAGACAAGAGGACTGGAAACCTGCAGTGGAGGATCCTCCACTAGACAAGAGGACTGGAGACCTGCAGTGGAGGATCCTCCACTAGACAAGAGGACTGGAGACCTGCAGTGGAGGATCCTCCACTAGACAAGAGGACTGGAGACCTGCAGTGGAGGATCCTCCACTAGACAAGAGGACTGGAGACCTGCAGTGGAGGATCCTCCACTAGACAAGAGGACTGGAGACCTGCAGTGGAGGATCCTCCACTAGACAAGAGGTCTGGAGACCTGCAGTGGAGGATCCTCCACTAGACAAGAGGACTGGAGACCTGCAGTGGAGGATCCTCCACTAGACAAGAGGACTGGAGACCTGCAGTGGAGGATCCTCCACTAGACAAGATGTCTGGAGACCTGCAGTGGAGGATCCTCCACTAGACAAGAGGACTGGAGACCTGCAGTGGAGGATCCTCCACTAGACAAGAGGACTGGAGACCTGCAGTGGAGGATCCTCCACTAGACAAGAGGACTGGAGACCTGCAGTGGAGGATCCTCCACTAGACAAGAGGACTGGAGACCTGCAGTGGAGGATCCTCCACTAGACAAGAGGACTGGAGACCTGCAGTGGAGGATCCTCCACTTGACAAGAGGACTGGAGACCTGCAGTGGAGGATCCTCCACTAGACAAGAGGACTGGAGACCTGCAGTGGAGGATCCTGCACTAGACAAGAGGACTGGAGACCTGCAGTGGAGGATCCTCCACTAGACAAGAGGACTGGAGACCTGCAGTGGAGGATCCTCCACTAGACAAGAGGACTGGAGACCTGCAGTGGAGGATCCTCCACTAGACAAGAGGTCTGGAGACCTGCAGTGGAGGATCCTCCACTAGACAAGAGGACTGGAGACCTGCAGTGGAGGATCCTCCACTAGACAAGAGGACTGGAGACCTGCAGTGGAGGATCCTCCACTAGACAAGAGGACTGGAAACCTGCAGTGGAGGATCCTCCACTAGACAAGAGGTCTGGAGACCTGCAGTGGAGGATCCTCCACTAGACAAGAGGACTGGAGACCTGCAGTGGAGGATCCTCCACTAGACAAGAGGACTGGAGACCTGCAGTGGAGGATCCTCCACTAGACAAGAGGACTGGAGACCTGCAGTGGAGGATCCTCCACTAGACAAGAGGACTGGAAACCTGCAGTGGAGGATCCTCCACTAGACAAGAGGTCTGGAGACCTGCAGTGGAGGATCCTCCACTAGACAAGAGGACTGGAGACCTGCAGTGGAGGATCCTCCACTAGACAAGAGGACTGGAGACCTGCAGTGGAGGATCCTCCACTAGACAAGAGGACTGGAGACCTGCAGTGAAGGATCCTCCACTAGACAAGAGGACTGGTGACCTGCAGTGGAGGATCCTCCACTAGACAAGATGACTGGAGACCTGCAGTGGAGGATCCTCCACTAGACAAGAAGACTGGAGACCTGCAGTGGAGGATCCTTCACTAGACAAGAGGACTGGAGACCTGCAGTGAAGGATCCTCAACTAGACAAGAGGACTGGAGACCTGCAGTGGAGGATCCTCCACTAGACAAGAGGACTGGAGACCTGCAGTGGAGGATCCTCCACTAGACAAGAGGACTGGAGACCTGCAGTGGAGGATCCTCCACTAGACAAGAGGACTGGAGACCTGCAGTGGAGGATCCTCCACTAGACAAGAAGACTGGAGACCTGCAGTGGAGGATCCTCCACTAGACAAGAGGACTGGAGACCTGCAGTGAAGGATCCTCCACTAGACAAGAGGACTGGTGACCTGCAGTGGAGGATCCTCCACTAGACAAGATGACTGGAGACCTGCAGTGGAGGATCCTCCACTAGACAAGAGGACTGGAGACCTGCAGTGGAGGATCCTCCACTAGACAAGAGGACTGGAGACCTGCAGTGGAGGATCCTCCACTAGACAAGAGGACTGGAGACCTGCAGTGGAGGATCCTCCACTAGACAAGAGGACTGGAGACCTGCAGTGGAGGATCCTCCACTAGACAAGAGGACTGGAGACCTGCAGTGGAGGATCCTCCACTAGACAAGAGGACTGGAAACCTGCAGTGGAGGATCCTCCACTAGACAAGAGGACTGGAAACCTGCAGTGGAGGATCCTCCACTAGACAAGAGGACTGGAGACCTGCAGTGGAGGATCCTCCACTAGACAAGAGGACTGGAGACCTGCAGTGGAGGATCCTCCACTAGACAAGAGGACTGGAGACCTGCAGTGGAGGATCCTCCACTAGACAAGAGGACTGGAGACCTGCAGTGGAGGATCCTCCACTAGACAAGAGGACTGGAGACCTGCAGTGGAGGATCCTCCACGGGGCTCTGGCAGTGAATCTCTTTCTGTCTAAGATTGATCCCACCGTGTCCTCCACGTGTCCTTTCTGTCTACACCCTGAAACCATCATTCACTGTTACCTGGACCATCACAGACTGAAACCTCTTTTTAACATTTTAAAAACTGTGTTTTTAGACTGTGGGGAGGTTTTTACAGAGACTGCTTTTATTTTTGGTGCTGGTTACCGAAAACAAAATGCAAAGAAGTGGCAATTGTTGAATTTTATTGTGGGTCAGGTCAAAACAAAATAGAAAATGTGTGTGGACAAGAGCTGAGGAAGCTGTATGTGTCTGTGGTGAGAGCCAGAGTGAGTGTGGCCTTCAGGTTCCTGTCTCTGATGAAGGACTTGCAGCAGTGTGTTCAGTGCAGGAGGAAGAGCTCATCTTTCACTCTGTGTTTATGAGATTATATATATACATGCATGGATTTTTATTCTTTGTGCATTTGAAGAAAATATGATGTTCTGGTGAAGAAACGAGTTTTTTTTTGACAATAAAAAAGTTTTTTTTTAAATCTCTCTCTCTCCCTCTCCCTCTCTCTCTCTCTCTCTCTCTCTCCAGCAGACGTGCCCTAAGTCCACCCTGAAATGTTTTGCTAAAGAAACCAAAGTTCTCATTCAAGAGTGGGAGGCCGTTAATTTCCGAGTCATCCGCCCTTACAGAAATCTCTCCAAGAACCTTGAAATCCTATCAGCGAAGTTAAACCAGGTAAGGAGACATAATTACAGACTGTAGGATGGGATTTATCAAGGTTGGTCGAGCACTTAAAGTTCATTACAAAGACCACTTTAGGACCCAGGGGGGAGAGGGACAGAGGGAGGAGAGACAGAGGGGGGAGAGGGACGGAGGGGGAGGAGACAGAGGGAGAGGAGATAGAGGGAGGAGACAGAAGGAGAGGAGACAAAGGGGGGAGGGGGAGAAGGACAGAGGGAGAGGGACAGAGGGAGAGGAGACAGAAGGAGAGGAGACAAAGGGGGGAGGGGGAGAAGGACAGAGGGAGAGGGACAGAGGGAGAGGAGACAGAGGGAGAGGAGACAGAGGGAGAGGAGACAGAAGGAGAGGAGACAGAGGGAGAGGAGACAGAAGGAGAGGAGACAAAGGAGGGAGGGGGAGAAGGACAGAGGGAGAGGAGACAGAGGGAGAGGGACAGAGGGAGGAGACCCATATATATATATATATATATATATATATATATATATATATATATATATATATATATATATACATACATACATGCATATATAAAAACTCCAAATGCTGTATGTCCCCATGTGAATATCATGCTGTGTCAAAAAATTAAAACTTAAAGCTGCAGTGGGTAGAAAGCAAAGAAATGCCAGATTTTGAAGTAGGGTGACACCTCTTTCTGCAGATCTCCCTCTCCACTCTTTGTCTGCACATGCAATGCATGTGCAGAACAGCCAATAGGAACGCTTTCTCTCTCTGAAATGATCTGTGATTGGCCAAAGTCTCCCGTCACAGCTAGATTATATAAAGCCTGAAAACAGAGCCAAGAGTGCCTACCACAGCTTCAACCGTCATTACAGTTCAAATTGTCTTTAACGGAATAATGTTTGAGCTTTGCTTTACCCTGAAGCTCAACACGTTTTTGCAGAAACCGCATACATTAACCCGTCAACATTTCCTGTCATGGAAAGCTGCAAGTCATAACTGGCAAAAGCAACAACATCCAAGGCAATCAAACAACAATGCTGCGTTGCAGAGCATTTTTTGTTATGCCCTCAGGCAGGCGCTATTATGTTCCTGCATGGAAAAACGTATCAGGTTGCAAATTCTTTCATTCCTTCAGACATTAGGCTACTGAACACAAACCGTTGATCTGATCTTTGCTCTAGTTGTCACTGGCATGTTGATGTTGATTGTTGGATGGGATAGACTTTAATTGGCCCTTGGGGATTAATAGTTTTCTGAATCTGTTAGCCAATGAGAAGAGGACACTCAGGGGGACTGCCCATTTCTCCGACGCTCCATTGTTCTGACTTCTCAATAACCTGAAAAAGTCACTTTGGTTCTACAGCCCACTAGTCCGACGTCCCTTTGGTGGCGAACTTACAAATCCCACTATGGCCACGCCAAGACCCGCCGTACGAGGCAGCTTGAGTGGTTAACTTATTATCTTAATAAATACCGGTAATGCAACAAGGACGAAGCATGTAAACTGCTGTTGGTTTATTCAGACTGGAACGGATCGCAAATGGATCCGATTGAAGAAACGTAAAAAAAAACCTTTGACCCTATAAGCTCCCTCAGCCGAATAGTGTGGGTAACAGATCAAGGCAGCAACATAATCAAAGCCCTGGGACCGTATACGAGACTTTCTGGTCTCCATCACCTAACTGGCCGACAACAGTGTTGCAGAGGGGGGGAGACGCGATGTAGCCCAGTTGACCTCACGCTCAAGTCAGGTCAGGACATCCACCCAGAGCTACGGGAGGAGCTGGAGAGGCATAGCTGGCTCCCCACCGAATAAGGCTGATAAAGTAATGATTAAAAAGACACAAATGCTTGTTTAAGGGCCCGGTTTGAGGCCAGTTTGGGCTCGGGCAGAGAATCTACACTGTAATCGCGGACCTGTGGAGATCTGCTAAGACTAAGCTGACCGTTACCTCCAACCTTTGTTTTGAGTCACCGGATTCACCCCCCCACTGCGCTCCGGGACCTCCCACTTTACAAATTAAAGTGCCCATATTATGAAAAAATCACTTTTTCTGGGATTTGGGGAGATATTTTGTGTCTCTGGTGCTTCCACACACATACAAACTTTGAAAATAACCATCCATGCTGTTTAGAGTGAGATCCGGTTTCTGAATGTGTCCTGCCTTCAGTCTCCGGGTGAGCTGGTCAACATCTGCACGGCTTCCTACGTCACTAGCCGAGACGAGGGGCCTAGGGGGCTAACCGTTAGCATGCTAGCTCGTTCTCAATGGAAAAACACTGCTACAACACACACTAGTTCACCCTAATCTCCAGAAGAACTACTTCCATGTCCCTGTTCTGCAGGTATTCACCACAAAGTTGGAAGTGTGCCCTCGTTTAGAAGAAGTCTCCCGGCTAATCCTGCCTTGTACTACTGAAGTTGGAGAAACAGCTAGCTAGCTCATGTAGTCCTTACCTAGCTACTGAGCATGTGCAATAAGGCATGGATACCCAACCCAAGCCCGACGAGTCCCGACGGTACCCGACGGGCCGGGCCGGGTTCGGACAGATATTTAAAAATGATGGTTGGGTTCGGGTCGGGCTCGGTCACATCAGCGAGATAAAATGGTTGTAAAATGGTGCTGCAGCTCCTTTAAGAAAGCTCAGTGCGTGTGTGTGTGTGTGTGTGTGTGTGTGTGTGTGTGTGTGTGTGTGTGTGTGTGTGTGTCTGAGATAATCTCCAGACTGAAAGCCAAGTTCATTCATCGTCTCACCAGAAACGGGATATAACCCTAACGTTATATAACGTCGGCCCTGGAGGTAATTAGTCTCCCCTGGTTTTCTGATCACGGTCGGAAAAGAAGCGATCAGGAAAGGTTAACACATTGAACATTTTAAATTAAACAGATTATTAACGTGCGCTTGTTCCCCCGTGTGCGCTGATGACCTCATCTGTTGACATTTCCAAATGCCTTCCTACAACTGCTTAATAAAAGCTTTCCACACAAACAAACGTAGCCTACATGTGTCATTAGTATGAGAAAAGATTTTAACTGTGTCGGGCTCGGACATAAATATCATAATGCCTGTCCGGCTCGGGCAGGGTTCGGTCAAGGAAAAATTCGGCCTTATCAGACCTCTAATGTGCAACTGCCAACAAAGATGTTCCAGCAGTGAGAGGTCTCACTCTGGAGCTAAAACAGAGACCTGAACACAGGGTGAAAAGAGGAGCTGCAGCAATGAGCAGAACAACAAGAATATGCTGTTTTTAGATAATTAAACCATGTAAACATATTCTGGTACAATCTTGAAATACAATTATGAACCTGAAAATGAGCAGAATATGAGGACTTTAAGCACTGTACTGCTCTTTAGGTCTCATTGTGTCTTTCTTTGACCATTACTACATCTCTGTTTCTTTCTTCTCCTCCACAGTCGGAGTCAGAGTGTCGTCAGTGTGAATACCTCAACGAGCAAAATGCAGAACAGTTCCTCAAGCAACTTAAATGGACTCTTGAGATGATGAACAGACTGTACTGCTAAGGACTTAAGGACTTTTCAAAAAGACACATGACCTTTTTTTCCTCTTCATGAACTTTTCATATCACCTGAACACAAATAAAGTGCGCCATGCAAGATGTCTGAAGATCTCTGTGGTGTTTGATTTGCAACTGGAAGGGAGAAAAAAGCTTCTGCATTTAGGTGGAGGCTTGTGATTAACTGTCCTGTTGTCCTCGGGTCAAATTTGACCCATTTTCAAAAAGTTTCCATATCACAAATTTGGGTTACTTTCAACCAAACTGAAAAAGACAACGTGGATGGTTCCATGCAACTAGTAAAGTAAATGATCAGTTCACTAATTCCATTGAATTTGGGTGTTGTATTTAATTTTATGGCATTTAAAAAAAAAAAAAAAAAAGATAATACATTGAAAAGTATCGTCTAAAACATTGGGAAACTTGAAAAAAAATGCTGAAAAAAGTGCAGTAGGAGTTAGATTTTTAAGTGGCATGTGGCAGCCAGAAGTGGCGTGTCTTGGCATGCGCCACTTTCCTAAAGCCAAGTGGCGTGTTAATGCAAGGCTACGTCACATGAGGGTTGCATTTAGGAAAAACCAACAGAGTTGGGATTAGAAAAGGGACAACGGGATTGGGATTAGGAAAAGGACAACGGGGTTGGGATTAGGAATAGAAGAACGGGGTTGGGATTAGGAAAAGGACAATGGGGTTGGGATTAGGAAATGAAGAACAGGGTTGGGATTAGGAATAGAAGAACGGGGTTGGGTTTAGGAAATGAAGAACAGGGTTGGGATTAGGAATAGAAGAACGGGGTTGGGTTTAGGAAAAGGACAACAGGGTTGGGATTAGGAATAGAAGAACGGGGTTGGGTTTAGGAAAAGGACAACGGGGTTGGGATTAGGAAAAGAAGAACAGGGTTGGGATTAGGAAAAGGACAACGGGGTTGGGATTAGGAAAAGGACAACGGGGTTGGGATTAGGAAAAGGACAACGGGGTTGGGATTAGGAATAGAAGAACGGGGTTGGGATTAGGAAAAGGACAATGGGGTTGGGATTAGGAAATGAAGAACAGGGTTGGGATTAGGAATAGAAGAACGGGGTTGGGTTTAGGAAATGAAGAACAGGGTTGGGATTAGGAATAGAAGAACGGGGTTGGGTTTAGGAAAAGGACAACGGGGTTGGGATTAGGAATAGAAGAACGGGGTTGGGTTTAGGAAAAGAAGAACAGGGTTGGGATTAGGAATAGAAGAACGGGGTTGGGATTAGGAATAGAAGAACAGGGTTGGGTTTAGGAAAAGGACAACGGGGTTGGTATTAGGAATAGAAGAACGGGGTTGGGATTAGGAATAGAAGAACGGGGTTGGGTTTAGGAAAAGGACAACGGGGTTGGGTTTAGGAAAAGGACAACGGGGTTGGGATTAGGAATAGAAGAACGGGGTTGGGTTTAGGAAATGAAGAACAGGGTTGGGATTAGGAATAGAAGAACGGGGTTGGGTTTAGGAAAAGGACAACAGGGTTGGGATTAGGAATAGAAGAACGGGGTTGGGTTTAGGAAAAGAACAACGGGGTTGGGATTAGGAAAAGAAGAACAGGGTTGGGATTAGGAAAAGGACAACGGGGTTGGGATTAGGAAAAGGACAACGGGGTTGGGATTAGGAAAAGGACAACGGGGTTGGGATTAGGAATAGAAGAACGGGGTTGGGATTAGGAAAAGGACAATGGGGTTGGGATTAGGAAATGAAGAACAGGGTTGGGATTAGGAATAGAAGAACGGGGTTGGGTTTAGGAAATGAAGAACAGGGTTGGGATTAGGAATAGAAGAACGGGGTTGGGTTTAGGAAAAGGACAACAGGGTTGGGATTAGGAATAGAAGAACGGGGTTGGGTTTAGGAAAAGAAGAACAGGGTTGGGATTAGGAATAGAAGAACGGGGTTGGGATTAGGAATAGAAGAACAGGGTTGGGTTTAGGAAAAGGACAACGGGGTTGGGATTAGGAATAGAAGAACGGGGTTGGGATTAGGAATAGAAGAACGGGGTTGGGTTTAGGAAAAGGACAACGGGGTTGGGATTAGGAATAGAAGAACGGGGTTGGGTTTAGGAAAAGAAGAACAGGGTTGGGATTAGGAATAGAAGAACGGGGTTGGGATTAGGATAAGAACAACGGGGTTGGGTTTAGGAAAAGGACAACGGGGTTGGGATTAGGAAAAGGACAACGGGGTTGAGATTAGGAAAAGGACAACAGAGTTGGGATTAGGAAAAGGACAATGAGGTTGGGATTAGGAAAAGGGCAACGGGGTTGGGATTAGGAAAAGGACAACGAGGTTGGGATTAGGAAAAGGACAACGGGGTTGGGATTAAGAATAGAAGAACAGGGTTGGGATTAGGAAAAGGACAACGGGGTTGGGATTAGGAATAGAAGAACAGGGTTGGGATTAGGAAAAGGACAACGGGGTTGGGATTAGGAAAAGGACAACGAGGTTGGGATTAGGAAAAGGACAACGAGGTTGGGATTAGGAAAAGGACAACGGGTTGAGATTAGGAAAAGGACAACAAGGTTGGGATTAAGAATAGAAGAACAGGGTTGGGTTTAGGAAAAGGACAACAAGGTTGAGATTAGGAAAAGGACAACAAGGTTGAGATTAGGAAAAGGACAACAAGGTTGGGATTAGGAATAGAAGAACAGGGTTGGGTTTAGGAAAAGAAGAACAGGGTTGGGATTAGGAATAGAAGAAGGTGGTTGAGATTAGGAAAAGGACAACGGGGTTAGGTTTAGGAAAACAACAAACGTGAAATATATATATATATATATACAGTGAGGCACAAAAAGTATTTAGTCAGCCACCAATTGTGCAAGTTCTCCCACTTAAGAAGATGAGAGAGGCCTGTAATTATCATCATAGGAACACTTCAACTATGAGACAAAATGAGAAAAAAAATCCAGAAAATCACATTGTAGGATTTTTAATGAATTTATTGGTAAATTATGGTGGAAAATAAGTATTTGGTCAATAACAAAAGTTCATCTCAATACTTTGTTATATACCCTTTGTTGGCAATGACAGAGGTCAAACATTTTCTGTAAGTCTTCACAAGGTTTTCACACACTGTTGCTGGTATTTTGGCCCATTCCTCCATGCAGATCTCCTCTAGAGCAGTGATGTTTTGGGGCTGTCGCTGGGCAACACGGACTTTCAACTCCCTCCAAAGATTTTCTATGGGGTTGAGATCTGGAGACTGGCTAGGCCACTCCAGATCTCTTACGAAGCCACTCCTTCGTTGCCCGGGCGGTGTGTTTGGGATCATTGTCATGCTGAAAGACCCAGCCACATTTCATCTTCAATACCCTTGCTGATGGAAGGAGGTTTTCACTCAAAAACTCACGATACATGGCCCCATTCATTCTTTCCTTTACACGGATCAGTCGTCCTGGTCCCTTTGCAGAAAAGCCCCAAAGCATGATGTTTCCAGCCCCATGCTTCACATGGTGTTCTTTGGATGCAACTCAGCATTCTTTCTCCTCCAAACACGACGAGTTGAGTTTTTACCAAAAAGTTCTATTTTGGTTTCATCTGACCATATGACATTCTCCCAATCCTCTTCTGGATCATCCAAATGCTCTCTAGCAACCCTCAGATGGGCCTGGACATGTACTGGCTTAAGCAGGGGGACACGTCTCGCACTGCAGGATTTGAGTCCCTGGCGGCGTAGTGTGTTACTGATGATAGCCTTTGTTACTTTGGTCCCAGCTCTCTGCAGGTCATTCACTAGGTCCCCCCGTGTGGTTCTGGGATGTTTGCTCACCGTTCTTGTGATCATTTTAACCCCACGGGGTGAGATCTTGCGTGGAGCCCCGGCTCGAGGGAGATTATCAGTGGTCTTGTATGTCTTCCATTTTCTTATAATTGCTCCCACAGTTGATTTCTTAACACCAAGCTGCTTACCTGTTGCAGATTCAGTCTTCCCAGCCTGGTGCAGGTATACAATTTTGTTTCTGGTGTCCTTTGACAGCTCTTTGGTCTCGAGCCATAGTGGAGTTTGGAGTGTGACTGTTTGAGGTTGTGGACAGGTGTCTTTTATACTGATAACAAGTTCAAACAGGTGCCTTTAATACAGGTAACGAGTGGAGGAGAGAGGAGCCTCTTAAAGAAGAAGTTACAGGTCTGTGAGAGCCAGAAATCTTGTTTGTAGGTGACCAAATACTTATTTTACCGAGGAATTTACCAATGAATTCATTAAAAATCCTACAATGTGATTTTCTAGATTTATTTTTCTCATTCTGTCTCTCATAGTTGAAGTGGACCTATGATGAAGATTACAGGCCTCTCTCATATTTTTAAGTGGGAGAACTTGCACACTTGGTGGCTGACTAAATACTTTTTTGCCCCACTGTGTATATATATATATATATATATATATATATATATATATATATATATATATATATATATATATATATATATATATATATATATATATATATATATTTCAATTCCCTTTCCTGAGATAATAAAGTCCATGTTATTGTTCAACACGGTCTCACGGCAGTTTGTGAAATTGTCACGTTATTTTTAAACTACTTTTTCAAGTTTTCTTTCGTGGTGGCCAGCACGAAATGGGAACCATCTCTAACGGAGGTTGGGTTTAGGAAAAGATGAACGGGGGAAGCAAACGTCACACCCCGGGACATGATCTGCGGTCTTTGGGGGACACGCAACAACATCAACGGGACGGCAGAGGTTGGGTTTAGGAAAATATGAACGGGGAAAGGACGAATCACACGCCAGGAGACAGCCGCGGGGGACGTGCGACAATAACGGGACGGTTGTGATTAGGAACACAACAACAGGGAAATGAATCGTCACACAGGGGCCTCGAGGGGAGGGGTATGGGAGGGGTATGACTGAAGGAATAGATGTGAAGTAGGATAATGTGCAGTAGTTTTTATTTTCATTTGATTTATTTATGACTTTGTGCAATATTCTCCTTTTACTGTATTCTATTTATTGATGTGTTAGATAAATAGCGCCGTAGATGTTTGGTTCAATGTTTGTGTTGTGGATTATGTGTCAATATGCCTGTACTGTACAACAAATTGCCTCTCGGGGACATTAAAGTTTTCTAAGTCAAAGTCCAAATGATCCCCGGTCTCCTGGGTGAAAGTCCTGTGATGTTTGACCCATCCACCACCCCAACCAACCTCCTTATGCGGATTTCGGCATTTCATACTACTCGCTACCGTAGTCGTGCTGTGATCACAAAATATGCTTCCCATTGAAATACATTAGTTCACATTTTCGTGCTGGCCACCACAAAAAAAAAAAAACGTGCTTTGTGTACACGAATCAATAGATTAAATAACGTGACCATTTCACGAACTGCCGTGAGACTTGGATGTATTGTTTTTATCAGAATCCAATTGATGTACAATTTAAAAAGGAGTTCAACAGATTTTGCGAAATTGTTAAAATGTTAAAAGCATATAGGCTATCCTGCAGTCTAGCATCCCTCTTATTTTTTAAAATTACATTTATATCTGTATTTATATCAAAACCTCGAGACTTTCAAACATCAACATGTCATTTATTAATATGTATTTGTGTCAAAATTACATATAAACATCTTTTTGTATTCTATTTAGCCTGGAAACGCTTCCAACATGCTTGCATGTCATGTGAAAAATAGGCATCGGTCCTATTTCCTGAGTTTATCTTATAATGCATTTATAGAAACATTAGAGCCAGCTGGTTGCACCTGGGTTAGTGTTTGATTGGGTTTTGGATACACAGTATAACTTGCTTGATAATTGTAGCCCTCATCAACATTCATTTAGCATCTGAACTGACCAAAATTACATTTGCAGGTAAGTTTTTGCAACGATGACCGGCAAACCAAAGAAAATCCTGTCCTGCAAAATCCCGAGAGAAAGACTCCGGAATCCCGTCCCGCTCCCGTTTCGTTCCCTATGTTGTCTAAAGTTATCAGACTCCAGTGTTTCCTCTGTTGATAGCATAGTGGCGGTCCGCCACGGTAAAATTTCCAGCGCCACGGTATCAGAAATAGGGCAGACGCACAACAGGGTTTCCGCTACGTACACCGCGCACCACTGCTCCTTCAGCTGTTTATGAAAAGTCATAAAGTCGTGGCGCCGTCTGCTCTACTGAACTCAAGCTACTGTCCTCCGCTCTCTCTCCCCCTAGGGTGAGCTCTCTCTCTCTCCCCCTAGGGTGAGCTCTCTCCCCCCCCCTAGGGTGAGCTCTCTCCCCCCCCCTAGGGTGAGCTCTCTCCCCCCCCTCCTAGGGTGAGCTCTCTCTCTCTCTCCCTAGGGTGAGCTCTCTCCCCCCCTAGGGTGAGCTCTCTCTCCCCCTAGGGTGAGCTCTCTCCCCCCCCCTAGGGTGAGCTCTCCCCCCTAGGGTGAGCAGAGCAACTGGAACAGCGACAGGACGTCTAATGAGAGTCAATGTTCCCGTTTACATTCAGCCGTGCAAAATAGGATTTATTCCACGTGTTCCAGCAGTGGAGGACTTGTTGGAGCGTGTGAACACAGCCTCCCTCTTTCATTCCTTCAACCAGATTCTTGAAAAGGTTGGATCGTGGCCAGAAACCTGTTGATATCCAAGTCTTTGATCATGTTTAAAAGTAGCAGAGTAATAACATCTCACAGTTAATCCAGGGGCAGCTTCAGCCCTCTGAATACTTGACACATAAGCTTCCAGCTGCCGGGACTAAACAGCCACATGAGTTGTTTTCATTAAAATATTACTATGCTTTCAGTTTGTTTCCTGAGTTTATCTTATAATGCATTTATAGAAACATTAGAACCAGCTGGTTGCACCTGGGTTAGTGTTTGATTTTTGGAGTTTTCAATTCAGTTCAATTCAATTTTATGTATAGTATCATATAATAACAAGAGTTATCTCGAGACACTTTACAGATATAATCTATAATTTTCAAAGACCCAACAATTCCAGTAATTCCCCCAAGAGCAATCATTAGCAGTGGTTAATGTGACATTTTGGATACACTGTAACTTGCTTGATAATTGTAGCCTTCATCAACATAATTTAGCATCTGAACTGACCGAAATTACATTTGCGGGTACGTTTTTGCTACGGATAACTATCTAATTAGCAAAATAGCCGGCAAACCGACATGAGAGGGGGGTCAGCCCTATGTTCCCACAGCCCAATGGTACCACAGCCCGATGTTCCCACAGCCCTATGGTACCACAGCCCAATGGTCCCACAGCCCTATGGTCCCACAGCCCAATTGTCCTACAGCCCAATGGGGACCATTGGGCTGTAGGACAGCCCTATGTTCCCACAGCCCAATGGTACCACAACCCTATGGTACCACAGCCCAATGGTACCACAGCCCAATGGTACCACAGCCCAATGGTACCACAACCCTATGTTCCCACAGCCCTATGGTACCACAGCCCAATGGTACCACAACCCTATGTTCCCACAGCCCTATGGTACCACAGCCCAATGGTCCCACAGCCCAATGGTCCCACAGCCCTATGGTACCACAGCCCTATGGTCCCACAGCCCAATGGTCCCACAGCCCGATGGTACCACAGCCCTATGGTCCCACAGCCCTATGGTCCCACAGCCCAATGGTCCCACAGCCCGATGGTACCACAGCCCAATGTTCCCACAGCCCTATGTTCCCACAACCCAATGGTGCGGCGTATTTGAAAAAATGCGCCCCCCCCCCCCCCCCATAAATATGCAGACTTTGGCTGATTATGTGTTGAATTATGCATTGAATTTAATTAATTAAATGAAATCAGACAGTTTTATGCATATGGGTATTTATTCAAACAAACTTTTAGCTTCATGGTCTTATTGACTGTCCTTTTGTTGTGCAAAAGTCTTTTCACCTCTGTTGCATTAATACTTTTGAATAAAATTGACATTGTTTATACTTTTCAACTGGTGGTTGACGTTTTTGCATTTTAAAAGATGAACAATAAGACATGTTAATAAAGAACTGTTAATATCTCCACTAGAGCTCGGCGATATTGAGGAAATCAAAAATCAATATATTTTTACCAAATACCTCGATGTCGATATTGTAGGGAAGACTATTGGTGCTTTCACAAAATATTAACACAATGACAGTTTTGATAAATAATCACCAACAATGTGGATACAATGACTAAGTGGGTAAAGACACATAATAAGACAGCTAATAAGACAATTACATCACTCTACTGTAATGCAGCCTTTAAAACCAGGAAAAGACAACACTTATGTCATATCAGGATATTATATATATATATATATATATATATATATATATATATATATATATATATATATATATATATATACACATATCGCCTGATAGGCACCACGCAAAGCCGAGTGAAGTGTAAAATAAATTAATAAATGCCGGCATGCGATTAAAAAAAATGTATCGCATCGCATCGGACCTTCGATTAAAGGCCCTGACACACCAGCCAGACGGCCGACCGTCGGCAGTAAAGCCAGTCGGACTGATCAGTCGGGTCCCCGAGGTCCAGAAAGTGCCTCAGAACTCACCGAAGAGACGCCGACTTGAGCGTGCGCTCTGCACGTGCGCGAAACGTAATACGTCTCCATAGCAGCAGGCGGCGTTGCTCTGTATTGTTTCCCAGAAAATGAGAACCGGCAGCTGATTGGACGAACGTGTCACGTGGGTCTTCTTTCTCCGGAAATTCACAGCCAGACCGTCATGGCGGCTCGTTCAGAATACTATTGGACTGAAATAGTTCACCGTAACGTGTTCCTGAGAACATGTTAAGAGAGGAATAGGCCGTGCAGTCGCTGAATCTGTCTTCATTTCAGATCAACAAAGGTCAGGTTAACAGATCTTCATCAGATTTTGAGAGGCTCATCCGCTCCCCATCTCCGGGTGAGTCCCGACTGTCCTGTCTCCGACTGAACATGTCGGGTCGGCCCAAATGAAGGCCGACGGCTCCTCGGACGGACGACGGCACGGGACACACCGACCAGACTCGAGTCACCGACCTCGCCAGACGGTCCGACGGCTGATTATCGGGCTGGCTCTCTAACGCGTTAACGCTGACAGCCCTAGTTTATATATATATGGGTCATTTGTCATCTCACTCTTCCATGCTTTTCCCGACTGTGTTAAGTGGCCCCTTCGGATCAATTGTGCTTTGGTCTTCGCTGGTGTCCACTCTCTGACCAACACCGATGTTCCCTTCCGCTTCAGAGTTCAGGACAACTTCATTCTGGACCTTTTTTACAGATCCCCCACATAGGAGTGCCAACTCTTTCTGCTTAGCTACAGAATTTTGGCTTTTTTCGCCCCACCATAATGTAGTATACTACCTAGGTAGTATGCAAAGGCTGACAGGCGGGCTTCTCTTCCTCTCAAAGCAATGACCATCCAGAGTTGACTTCCAAAGGATGAAACCGTTGTTGGGATTACAGATATTTTTGCATTCGTTGCTTACTAGCTCCAGGATGTGCACCTTTATTTCCTCCACAAGATGTTAATGCTTCAGTATTTTACTTCTTATTGATGCTGTTCACTATTGAGGCATCTTCTGGATGACGGTCTGTGATGGGTAAAGAATGGGTGAAAATCTGAAAATATACAGCCCAGTCTCACGGCAGTTCGTGAAATGGTCACGTTATCTATTGATACGTGTTCACGGGGACGTTTTTCCCGTTTTTTTCATGGTGGCCAGCACGGAAATGTGAAGTAATGTATTTCAATGGGAAGCATATTTCGTGGTCACAGCCCGAAAATGGTAGGGAGTGGTATGAAAAGCCGAAAATCCACGTAGGGAGGTTGGTCGGTGGGGTGGATGGGTCAAACATCACAGGACTTTCACCCGGGCGAGCGGGGATGGCGTCCCGCGTGTGGCGTTTTGTTTCCCGTAGTCTTCCTAATCACAACCGTCCCGTTATTGTTGCGTGTCCCCAGCGGCCGTCTCCCGGCGTGTATGAGGCGTCCTTTTTGGCCGTCTCCCGGCGTGTATGAGGCGTCCTTTTTGGCCGTCTCCCGGCGTGTATGAGGCGTCCTTTTTGGCCGTCTCACGAGAAAAACGTCCCTGTGAACACGTATCAATAGATTAAAAATAACGTGACCATTTACACAAACTGCTGTGAGACCGGGTTGAAATATAAGATTATTTAGCAGTGTGAAGAATTATGGTATAGCCTAATAAGTATAATGGTGCATTGACATTACATTGGAATATACAGACCGAAATATGGTGACCGCAGATGCAATTGCAGAGCAGGTCAGAGCAAAGTCAGGGGAACACTGTCCAACCCCCACAGAAGTGCAGTGCACAGAGATGGGGATTGGGTAACATGTTAGTCTTAGTTTATCATGGTAACATTTGCTCACGCTACACCTAGCCTGACTCAAAATTTGGGCTGGCTTTAAGTTTAATTCAAGGGCGTAAATCCCAGGGGGGTGGGGGGGTCAGGACCCCCCCTTCTCAGGGTTGTCCCCCCCTAGAAATATCATTAAAACAATGCTGTGTATTGTAAATAACATAATGATGTATACTTATTATACTTTACTTATAGTAAAACAAACCCCAAAAAATGCTTTTTAAGTTTAGAAACATTTTGAGTCCCCCCTCCCTTGCCTCACAGTGGTTTGGTCCACTGCCTGCTGTACGTTAGGATCTGCACTCGACTCACAGTCCCATCGGTAGTGACCATAGACTGTAATAATATAGAGTCTATGGTAGTGACCATAGACTGGAATAATATAGAGTCTATGGTAGTGACCATAGACTGTAATAATATAAAGCCTATGGTAGTGACCATAGACTGTAATAATATAGAGCCTATGGTCACTACCATAGACTGTAATAATATAAAGCATATGGTAGTGACCATAGACTGTAATAATATAGAGCCTATGGTAGTGACCATAGACTGTAATAATATAGAGTCTATGGCAGTGACCATAGACTGTAATAATATAGAGCCTATGGTAGTGACCATAGACTGTAATAATATAGAGCCTATGGTAGTGACCATAGACTGTAATAATATAGTCTATGGTAGTGACCATAGACTCTATATTATTACAGTCCATGGTAGTGACCATAGACTGTAATAATATAGAGTCTATGGCAGTGACCATAGACTGTAATAATATAGAGCCTATGGTAGTGACCATAGACTGTAATAATATAGAGCCTATGGTAGTGACCATAGACTGTAATAATATAGTCTATGGTAGTGACCATAGACTCTATATTATTACAGTCCATGGTAGTGACCATAGACTGTAATAATATAGAGTCTATGGTAGTGACCATAGACTGTAATAATATAGAGTCCATGGTAGTGACCATAGACTGTAATAATATAGAGCCTATGGTAGTGACCATAGACTGTAATAATATAGAGTCCATGGTAGTGACCATAGACTGTAATAATATAGAGTCTATGGTAGTGACAGGAATGTAGTAAGTAGGCAGTTCAAGGCTGTCTTATTCACATTAAACATCGGATGAAGTTGTTCTTTTCTCAAGTAGAAATGATGCTGAGTAATTAATGAATTAGTTATGACAAAAAGTTTGCTATGTTAGTGTAATATAATGTAACGTTAGCTAGCTTGTTGGATAGAAATGCACCCACTACAACTAACGTTACCACGGCGGAAAGCCTAACGTTATGTGTGAACTGACATTAGGGTTAATATTGAAGATCTACAGTTGTGTTTGAAGTGGCTGATCAGTGGGTTTGCTGCAGTTAAATATATATCCTCTGTCCCAGACCAAACCTAATATTTATGCGGAGGATGCAAGTATTCTTGTGGCTTGTGTACACATGTCCTCTACGAGTGTAATTGTGGCTGTATTATTTGTGTCCCTTATTGTACTGTTAGATCAGATTTACGCCCATTGTTTAATCACAGGTAAATTACACTGAATGGGAGGAGTGTGGAGTGAGTTTATCACAATTTTTCTTCCAGGCTGAACAGGAACACCTGTTGTGGCAGGTAACGTGCGTTGACAGCTGCTGAATCATCAGTCTTTACAGAATAAAAGTCTACTTTCTAACCCGCAGGCTCAGAAGGGTTCAGTCAGTACGTTGAAATCATAAATCAAGAGGGTGGAGAATATCTTCTATGCAGTCAGTTTCATGTATTGAAAAGAAAGGAATGTAAAAGAGATAACTTAAATGCATGATTGTTGGGATAATATTAGTAGTAGTAAGATATTTTCTTAAAGGTCCTATGACATGCTGCTTTATGGATGCTTTTATATAGGCCTTAGTGGTCGCCTAATACTGTATCTGAAGTCTCTTTTATATAGGCCTTAGTGGTCCCCTAATACTGTATCTGAAGTCTCTTTTATATAGGCCTTAGTGGTCCCCTAATACTGTATCTGAAGTCTCTTTTATATAGGCCTTAGTGGTCCCTAATACTGTATCTGAAGTCTCTTTTATATAGACCTTAGTGGTCCCCTAATACTGTATCTGAAGTCTCTTTTATATAGACCTTAGTGGTCCCCTAATACTGTATCTGAAGTCTCTTTTATATAGACCTTAGTGGTCCCCTAATACTGTATCTGAAGTCTATTTTATATAGGCCTTAGTGGTCCCTAATACTGTATCTGAAGTCTCTTTTATATAGGCCTTAGTGGTCCCCTAATACTGTATCTGAAGTCTCTTTTATATAGACCTTAGTGGTCCCCTAATACTGTATCTGAAGTCTCTTTCCCTAAATTCAGCCTTGGTGCAGAATTCCAGCCACTAGAGCCAGTCCCACAATGAGCTTTCCTTAGGATGTGCCATTTCTGTGTCTGTAGCTTTAAATGCTATTGAGGAGGAGAGGGGGGGGGGCAAGGTGGAGGGTGGGGGTGTGGCCTTAACCAACTGCCACTTTGCTTGTTTGAAAGCCATGATGTCTCTCTCTCTCTCATGGGGGGCCAAATTCTCTGGGTGGGCAAAGCAGAGAAAAGGGAGGTAACCTTTCCCCTTATGACATCATAAAGGGAAGATTCCAGATCGGCCCATCTGAGCTTTCATTTTCTCAAAGGCAGAGCAGGATACCCAGGGCTCGGTTTATACCTATCACCATTTCTAGCCACTGGGGGACCAGAGGCAGGCTGGGGGAACGCATATTAATGTTAACAAACCTCATAAAGTCACATTTTCATGCCATGGGACCTTTAAAGTAGCGACAGATGGAGGAGCCCAACAGTGAAAGTGGAAAAAAGTTTGAATAAAAAGCTGTTCTGATGTAGCCTACTGGTAGCTTTTCTTGCTACTAGTTAAAGTTGCTCTGCTGGAAGAGTGAATTATCTACAATGACTAAGCCTATTATAACAGATGCATGCAGCAGCTAGTTCAGATTATTAGCACCTGCGGCCATTTCCTTTCTGTTGCCAAGATTCAGGGGAGTAACAACAATACACAGTTCTTTTCAATAAAAGCCAGTCGCCGTTTTATGACTGTCGTCTTGAATAATGTTGACATGTCTTTCCATATGTGGTGCCCCGTGCCAAAATGTTGTCCTCAAATAACCTGTGCGTTTCAGCGGCCAGATGACGGTGCTGAGGACGTTTTTTTAACAACACAACAGACCAATGGCACGTTGATACTTGATACTAGTTGGATGTCACACTGTGAACTCAAGTTCATGTTCATGACAGTACGTCACAATCTTTATTGTCACGTTAAAGGGTAACTACCGTTTCTTTTCAACCTGGACCCTATTTGTGTTTGTGTGTATAGAGTGACTGCTAAGAACTACAATCTTTGACGTTGGTCCAGTATTAAGCAAGATCTCTGCAGTCGGCAGCGGAGAAACAAGCTATAATGGAAGTTAATAGGGTGACTGTCCAGCTTGTATTTACCTTCACAAAAGTGCTGTTTTTGCCGCTGACAGACTCAGATTATTATTAAGTGTCTGACAACATTATGGAAAGGATCCCTTCAGAGATAGACCTTTAAAACCTCTTTGAGACCTTTCTGTTTAACCAGAAACAGCTCTGAAGTCACTAGCTCTAACCCCACCAGACTCCATTTAAATAATCAGTTCTTTTTGCGTGTATAGAGCCAACATATATCACATATAAATAGGTAAAATATGTGTTCATTTCAACCAAAACTAGAGTTGTGATGGTTGGAAAAGTGGAAAGACGACCCAAAACGGCTTTTCATAGTCTTATTTAGTTTCTGTCCACTTTGAATGAAGTGTATTTGACGATGCTTAAATGACTGTTTATTTACATGGAGTCTGGTGGGATTGGCGAACGCAATTGCGCAGATGTTTTTGTTTACAAAAAGGATCTTAGTCTAAGGAGGTCGACCTCCTTAGAAATCCTTTCCGTGAACACACAACACAAAAAAAACCTAAGGCCCGAGGGCCAAATCTGGCTCCTCGCAGACTTTGATCCGGCCCGCATATCAATTGAGGTTCTCAATAAATTTCGGCCCTTAGTTTTAAAACGTAACTCTCACCAAAATGAAACCTAGGGTCTTTTTGTGAATGTACCCGAGTCAAACTTTCATTTAAAAGCATATTTAGGACGGAATCGCCACTTTTAAGATGTACAGTATTCTCGTTTTTGGGTCAAATGGCCTTCTGAATGGGAGAGCTAGCGGCACTTTGATGCTAGCCTCAAAATAGCTATTTTTAAAACACTAAGAAGGCTCAACACTGTTGTATCTTTAGTTGCAGCGCTGCGTTGCCGATGTGTGGAAGAGGAACTTCGCCGACACTGATCTTGAATATAAAAGTTTATTACATCAAAGATTTCAGCATGAATTTACAGACTCCTGCAGAGAGCTTGGAGAGACGACCGACCCGATCTTCAAATATTGTCGCTCTCCAGTTCTGCTGTTAAAACATGGTATATATATTCTGTGCATTGTGTAACCTAAAGTGGGGGTGTGAGTATATGCTTGGAGTAGGGAACTGGCCTTTTAAGGCCTTATACATGGTATAGCTCCTACAAAATATCTTCTGTCTTAGGGGGCCCCTTCTAATGTTAACAGTTTCCAAATGTTAGGAATTCCCTTAAGTCAGAGTTGTAAATCTTCAGATACCACAACACAACATGAGACTTTGCTCCAAGTATCACCAGGGGCTCTACACCTTAACTCCACCGGTGACCAAGATATATACTATAACCAGGGGCTCTACACCTTAACTCCACCGGTGACCAAGATATATACTATAACCAGGGGCTCTACACCTTAACTCCACCGGTGACCAAGATATATACTATAACCAGGGGCTCTACACCTTAACTCCACCGGTGACCAAGATATATACTATAACCAGGGGCTCTACACCTTAACTCCACCGGTGACCAAGATATATACTATAACCAGGGGCTCTACGCCTTAACTCCACCGGTGACCAAGATATATACTATAACCAGGGGCTCTACGCCTTAACTACACCGGTGACCAAGATATATACTATAACCAGGGGCTCTACACCTTAACTCCACCGGTGACCAAGATATATACTATAACCAGGGGCTCTACACCTTAACTCCACCGGTGACCAAGATATATACTATAACCAGGGGCTCTACACCTTAACTCCACCGGTGACCAAGATATATACTATAACCAGGGGCTCTACACCTTAACTACACCGGTGACCAAGATATATACTATAACCAGGGGCTCTACACCTTAACTCCACCGGTGACCAAGATATATACTATAACCAGGGGCTCTACGCCTTAACGGAAGCACTGACAACATTGGTCGTGTACCCAGAGTTTACTAAAAAGAGGTTTTGAGCAACTCACGTTAGCGATTGTTCTTCCGGTCTCCGTCTATCGAGCCAGTCAGAACTAGTCGAGGGAGGAGAGTAAAGATGGAAAGCTCCTAAAGATTAGTTCCATATGAATGCACGGATTATTCCTTGTTTTGTCGTTAGTGAAACACAATATTGACCTTGTAGTTGAACAAGGAGCCTCATATAGGAATGCCATTTCCTCCTACGGAGTCCGTTCATTCACATTCAGAGATCGACTATTTTGGACTGGGAAAATGGCGGATAGCGTAAACAACAACTGCTAACGTGAGTTGCTCAAAACCTCTTTTTAGTGAACTCTGGGAACACGACCAATGTTGTCAGTGCTGTCGTTAAGGTGTAGAGCCCCTGGTTATAGTATATATCTTGGTCACCGGTGGAGTTAAGGTGTAGAGCCCCTGGTTATAGTATATATCTTGGTCACCGGTGGAGTTAAGGTGTAGAGCCCCTGGTTATAGTATATATCTTGGTCACCGGTGGAGTTAAGGCGTAGAGCCCCTGGTTATAGTATATATCTTGGTCACCGGTGGAGTTAAGGCGTAGAGCCCCTGGTTATAGTATATATCTTGGTCACCGGTGGAGTTAAGGCGTAGAGCCCCTGGTTATAGTATATATCTTGGTCACCGGTGGAGTTAAGGCGTAGAGCCCCTGGTTATAGTATATATCTTGGTCACCGGTGGAGTTAAGGCGTAGAGCCCCTGGTTATAGTATATATCTTGGTCACCGGTGGAGTTAAGGCGTAGAGCCCCTGGTTATAGTATATATCTTGGTCACCGGTGGAGTTAAGGCGTAGAGCCCCTGGTTATAGTATATATCTTGGTCACCGGTGGAGTTAAGGCGTAGAGCCCCTGGTTATAGTATATATCTTGGTCACCGGTGGAGTTAAGGCGTAGAGCCCCTGGTTATAGTATATATCTTGGTCACCGGTGGAGTTAAGGCGTAGAGCCCCTGGTTATAGTATATATCTTGGTCACCGGTGGAGTTAAGGCGTAGAGCCCCTGGTTATAGTATATATCTTGGTCACCGGTGGAGTTAAGGCGTAGAGCCCCTGGTTATAGTATATATCTTGGTCACCGGTGGAGTTAAGGCGTAGAGCCCCTGGTTATAGTATATATCTTGGTCACCGGTGGAGTTAAGGCGTAGAGCCCCTGGTTATAGTATATATCTTGGTCACCGGTGGAGTTAAGGCGTAGAGCCCCTGGTTATAGTATATATCTTGGTCACCGGTGGAGTTAAGGCGTAGAGCCCCTGGTTATAGTATATATCTTGGTCACCGGTGGAGTTAAGGCGTAGAGCCCCTGGTTATAGTATATATCTTGGTCACCGGTGGAGTTAAGGCGTAGAGCCCCTGGTTATAGTATATATCTTGGTCACCGGTGGAGTTAAGGCGTAGAGCCCCTGGTTATAGTATATATCTTGGTCACCGGTGGAGTTAAGGCGTAGAGCCCCTGGTTATAGTATATATCTTGGTCACCGGTGGAGTTAAGGCGTAGAGCCCCTGGTTATAGTATATATCTTGGTCACCGGTGGAGTTAAGGCGTAGAGCCCCTGGTTATAGTATATATCTTGGTCACCGGTGGAGTTAAGGCGTAGAGCCCCTGGTTATAGTATATATCTTGGTCACCGGTGGAGTTAAGGCGTAGAGCCCCTGGTGATACTTGGAGCAAAGTCTCATGTTGTGTCGAGTCTTCTTCAGCCCGGTTCACACGGGACGATTTCTAACCCTGAGAGACCCCCCCCCCCACACGGCGGTAAAAGATCACGGGTCTAACAGTTCTGGTCGTACAGCGCGACGGCAACATCAACACATCACACACCAACCGACTTGACTCCCGAGCGTTCCCAGGTCAGACGGGAAATCACACAAAATCCCTCGAGATCAAACGTGACTTCAGAGTAACCAATCACGGCGGACGAAGAGGAAGCAGTGGCGATAGTTTGGAGTTTGTTTTTAACCGAAAAAAAAAAGAAAAAAGAAACGTTATCAAAAGAAAAGGCGATGGTCAACGAAGTGGAGACAGCGCGAGCGTGACCGGACTTTCTGGTGCGCCGTGCCGCCGGCTGTTTTGATTTTGTTTCCCGGTGCTTTCCTCGCCGCCTCGTCACCTGGCTTTCTGATTGGCTACACGCCACAGTCCACAGGCTGCGTGCTCGTTCGTCCCCGGGGGACGCCACACACGAGGAGACATCGGGCCAAAACAATCCAACATGTTGGATATCCCCGATTTGAGATGGGAGCGGTCCCGACGTCCTTCCCAGCAGACGAGAGCAGTCTTAACACACCACACACGGCAGGAATATCTGATCAGATTATTCTACGATCATCTGATCAGATTATTCTACGATCATCTGATCAGATTATTCTACGATCATCTGATCAGATTATTCTACGATCATCTGATCAGATTATTCTACGATCATCTGATCAGATTATTCTACGATCATCTGATCAGATTATTCTACGATCATCGGAGCATCCTTAAGATTGGGAAGGGCTGAATCGGGGCTGAAATCGGCCTAATTATGCTGCCGTGTGAACCAGGCTTAAGCCACACAGCCAACGGACGGGACGCAGAGCTCCACAAAATAAACTAAATATTGCATACTTATTGCGACACTTTTATATATTGCGATCACGATATTGAGTCGATATATCTCGCACCCCTAGCAGACATAGTACCATTAAAAAAAACTGTACTTTTAGCGTGTATGGAGACAGCATATTGCATATTTCCACATGTAAATGGGTGAATTAAAGATGTATTTCAACCAAACCAAAGTGGCGATTGCTGGAACAGTGGAAAGTGCCCCTAGCTCTCCCATTCAGAAGGCCATTTGACCCCAAAACAAGAATACGGTCCATCTTAAAAGTGGCGATTCCGTCCTAAATATGCTTTTAAATGAAAATTTAACTCGTGTACATTCACAAAAAGCCCCTATCGGTTGCATTTTGGCGAGAGTTACTAGCTTTAAACCGCTTCTTTTGCAGTTTTGGTCACTTATAATGACATTTTTGGATGTTTTTTTCCATCTGTTATTAAAGTTGTTAATGATGCCTTCTCCTATGATGACTAAGGAACTTTTTTGCAGTTTTTGGGGTCTTTATGAGGCCCAAACTGTACGTGAGAATATGAGACATGCAGTAATACAGAGACAGATAGTAGGCCCTTAGAGGGTCTTCTTTTATCCAAAAACCCCCAAACATCCAGTTAACAGAGATACAAACAGCAAAGAGACTGACGTGTGTATTTACTTTATGCATAACTTAAACAACAATCCTGATAGTTGCTGATTGATTAATCGACTACAAGCAAGCAGCCCACATTCACGTTAAATAAACTCCAGAATATAAGGTTTAAAAACAATCCACACACACACACACTAAGAGAGACACACACACACACACACACACACACACACACTAAGACACACACACATACACACTAAGACACACACACACACACACTAAGAGACACACAAACACACACACACACATACACACACACACACACACACACTAAGAGACACACACACACACACACACACACACAGCAGAATCTCTGCTTCTGCACATGCTCAGTAAGCAGGAGGTTGAACAAAAATAAAACAGTCCTGGGATCAGTTCTGTGTGTCTAAATATGCACTAACATCTCTCTCTCTCACACACACACACACACACACACACACACACACACACACACACACACACACACACACACACACACACACACCCACACACACACACACACACACACCAACAGCTTCTCTGCTTCTGCGCATGCTCAGTAAGCAGGAGGTTGAACAATACAAAAAAAACAAAAACAGTCCTGGGATCAGTTCCGTGTGTTTAAATCTGCACTAACATACACACGTTCTCTTAATCCATCCATGACATCACACGCAAGGGCTCCACCAGCTGCTCAGCTCCTGCGCATGCTCAGTAGGCCCTCATGGCCGCACTCCCCCGGTAATCTCAGGTCTAATGGAGCCTATCTGTCCTGGGTTTATCTCTTCCTCCCGCCCCCGCCAACGCCACACCGCCATCAGCTCTCGGGCTTGTCCTTGTTGGGGCCCATGAACTCCACTCCGTCGATCGGGATGTCCTTCTCCTTGATGGCCTTCTGCACGCACCGCTGGTACTTCCGGAAGGTCTCGGTGCACGGGTCGCCGCTCCGGTCCCCCTTCAGGAACTTCTCGGCGAACCAGCGGTTGAAGCACTGGTCGTACTCCCGCTTCAGGTCGGTGCAGGCTTCCCCGACGCTGTTCATGTCCGACGGTGTGTTAGCTAACCTCCCCTCCCCCGAAAACAGAAATATGGAGGGCTTTCTTTTTGTTTATATCTTCAGAAACGCAGCAACAACGCTGTCAACAGGAACACTCGTTGACTCTCCTTGAAAACGGCGTGATGTGATTGGCTGGTTCGAGAGCGACTTCGAACGTAGTGGCGTCACGACGCGTCAGAGATATTGCGCTGTGAGAGGGAGCAATCACTCTTTTCTAATATTTATTTTTTTATTTTTCACTCGCTAAATGTAATGTTTTCAACTGCAAACATCTTAACCATCATGAACTGATTTAAAGTATTTTTTGTATTCTTCTTTTTAGTTATTATAGTTAGTTTATAGTCTAGTTAATTAATTACATAATATGTTTGTTTTGGTGTTGTTTTGGTGTTCTGACTGCCTGTATTTGAATGTTAAATTGGGTTTTCTTTGCTTTCAGACATTGGGATTTGTATGTATCTGGCATTAATTGTAATGGTTGATGAATAAAGTTAATTATTTAATTTTTTTTTGCAAAAATGTTCATGTTTGAAATATTTTTTGGTTAGATATTGAATGTTTCTTTAATATTTTCAGATTTTCTTTTAAGAAAAGATTTTTTTTTATGATTGGAATGATATTGATTGGAAAAAAAAACTTTTATTTTGAAAAATAAAATTTATTTTGAACCTCTTTATTTTAAAGATTCTAAATGATATATATATTTATATCTATATATATCTATATATCTATATCTATATATATATATATATATATATATATATATATATATATATATATATAGATAGATAGATATATACACACACAAATGCATATGGGTGAAAAAGAAACCACACACACAACAATATTAAAATATATTGAAACATTAGCAATAATCCCAGAGGAATGTGTGTTTGTATTTTAACTTATTTTATGAATGTGTGTTCATGTGTTAAATGATGGTTGTGGTTAGATATTGAATGTTTCTTTAAGATGTTCAGATTTTCTTTTAAGAAAAACTTTTTTTTTAATGATTCGAATGATATTGATTGAAAAGACTTTTATTTTGAAAGAATAATTTTATTTTGAAAAAAATACTTTTATTTTGAAAAAAAAATACTTTTATTTTGAAAAAAATACTTTTATTTTGAGAAAAAATACTTTTATTTTGAGAAATAAACCTTTTATTTTGAAAATAATACTTTTATTTTGAAAAAGAAAAACTTATTTCGAGAAAAAATACTTTTATTTTGAAAAAGAAAAACTTATTTCGAGGAAAAATACTTTTATTTTGAAATCTCTTTATTTTTTTAGATTCTACATTCACGAATGCAAATAGGTGAAAACAGAAACCACACATACACTTTTTTAAAAATATTTTTAAACAATACATATAAATAAAAATATATTTTTAATATCTTTAATTCCGAGTTTTGTCCCGTTTGTTTTGTGTCACATTGTGTACTTTGTATACTGTTTTGTGTGAAGATAATTATATCATGGCTGAAAATATTATACAACATTATACACAATAAAGATGATTTAAATCCCAGAGGAATCAACTTTTGTGTATTTTTAATTTGACTATTATACTCAGATACAATCAATTATTATAATACTTTTGTACTTTTACTTGAGTACGATTTTGAAAGCAGGACTTTTACTTGTAATAGAGTATTACTATATTATATTATATTATATTACTGTATTATAATATTTATACACTGTAGTATTACAACTTATACTTCAAAGATCTTCTTCTAATCCATCTATGAACCAGTGTATCTGTAAGAGGTCTGTAATTTGAAAGAGTGAGACCTCTTTCTCTCATGACCCCAACCGCCCCCCAAAACCCGCGAGAGTTCCCCCAGCTTTTCGAAATCTCGCGGCTCTCCAAGAAGACGTGAGAAGCGTCAGACTAATCGAAATAAGGGGATATATACTTTTATTAATCAACTTATAAGATATAAAACAGAAGCCGGAGGTCAAACGGGTAAGTAACAACCGCGGAGCTTACTAAGTAACATTTGATTGCCGTTGTTTGGGAGATATCCATTCAAATACCGTTAGCATGCTTTGCTAGGCCTGATTGTTATGGCCTGGAAGCATCGCCGCTGCTAGCTTAGCCGCTAGCGGTTTTTACTACCAATTCAAACTTTAGTGAAGCGGTATTGTGATTTATATTCTTTCACAGTGTGCTCCGGGGAGCTAAGATGTCTGACAGCGACGACAGCGACTTCTCCGACAACCAGAGCGAGCGCAGCAGCGATGGAGAGGCCGAGGAAGTGGAGAATGAGGTATATATGCTAACCGCTAGCTAAGCGATGCTAACTGCCCGGTGGCTACAGGTAAACATTGGGATGAAAAGTGGCGCGTTAAAGTGGAATAAACTGCCCAAAAATAAAGCCACAGGCGGATATAAATGCTGAGAACGTATGCTGTTAGAGAAAGGACATTCTGTAGCTTATTGTGTACTTTATTGTTACTTCGCAGTGGTGAAATATTTGAAATTAGCTCAGTTTCAGAGGTCTTTTCCTCAGTACAGCTAGCTAGTGTGTACTGCAGTGGTGGAATGTAACTAGGTACATTTACTCAAGTAGTTTAAGTAACGTTGCAGGTTAACATTGTGATGAATGGTGGAATATATGTCCAAAAAATAAAACCACAGGCTGATATAAATGCTGAAAACTTGTGCTGTTAGAGGAATGGTATTCTGTAGCATATTGTGTACTTGTATGTGAGAATTAAGTACATTTACTTCAGTACTAATATTCTAAGTGTCTGACAATATTATGGAAAGGATTTCTAAGGAGGTCGACCTTTCTGTTAAAGAGTAAGATCCTTTTTTTAAACATAAAAACATCCACGAAATCACGTTCGCTAATCCCACCAGACTCCATGTAAATAAACAGTGATTTAAGCATCGTAAAATACACTTCATTCACAGTCGACAGAAACTAAATAAGACTATGAAAAGCCGTTTTGGGTCGTCTTTCCACTTTTCCAACCATCACAACTCTAGTTTTGGTTGAAATGAACACATATTTTACCTATTTATATGTGATATATGTTGGCTCTATACACGCTAAAAGTACTGATTATTTAAATGGAGTCTGGTGGGGTTAGAGCTAGCGACTTCAGAGCTGTTTCTGGTTAAGCAGAAAGGTCTCAAAGAGGTTTTAAAGGTCTATCTCTGAAGGGATCCTTCCCATAATGTTGTCAGACACTTAGAATAATAACCTGAGTCTGTCAGCGGCAAAACAAGCACTTTTGTGAAGGTAAATACAAGCTGGACAATTGTCCTATTAACTTACATTGTAGCTTGTTTCTCCGCTGCCGACTGCAGCGATCTTGCTTAATACTGGACCAATGTCAAAGATCGTTGTTCCCATCAGTCACTTAGACACAAACACATAGGAACGTAGGCTCCAGGTTGAGAGAAAAACAGCGAGAAGGTATCCTTATGGGTGGTAATTGTGGCGGCATTTTATTTATGATGATACTTACCTACTTCTACTGAAGTAACCTTTGAAATGCAGGACTGTAACTTGTAACAGAGTGGTATTAGTACTTTTTCTTGAGTAAAGGATCTGAATACGTCCTCCGCCGCTGTTAGTTTGTTTCTGTGCGTTTCTTCCCCAGGAGGAGACGGGCAGCCCCGTGGGCAGCGACAAGGTAGCGGAGGAGGAGGGCGAGGACCTGGAGGACGAGGAGGAGTACGACGAAGAGGAGGAGGAGGACGATGAGGAGGGTCCCAGGAAGAAGAAGCCCCGACACGGAGGGTTCATCCTGGACGAAGCCGGTACCAAAACCACTTCTGCTTCTGTCTTTTAACTGACGCCCCGTCCGTTATTGGGCGCCCGCTTTTTGGTAGTGTGCAGACTTTGGCTCGGCTACAGCTCTGTGTCTGTCCCTCTGCTCTGTCTCACTTAATGTCCCGCCCACAACACTATCTGGTTGGCTAGATGTTATACGTGTAATATCCAATCAACACTGATCATGGCATTGATACATTTTTGATACTTTAAATACTTTTTATTTATCCTAATTTAATTTTGTCACGTAAATACTCAAATGCCTTGATTGTGATTGTTGATTGTTCATTTTTATGTCATGTTAAATCGTTGATTGTTTGTTCTATGTCTTTTCTATTTACAGAACACTTATTTTTTATTGCATTTTGCACCGTGGGTCTGAAATTTCATTTGTGCCGTATGTCATGCATGTATAGCACATCCGAACATAAAGTTGACTTGACTTGACTTTGTCCTTCTGCGTGTGTCCTCTCTGCCTAGACGTGGACGATGAGTACGAGGACGAGGAGGATCAGTGGGAGGAAGGAGCGGAAGACATTCTGGAGAAAGGTGAGCAACTCGACCGGTTCAGGGCGCCCGGAGAGAGCTTTGTCATATTTCACTCTTCAGTGCTTTTCCTACTTTTGCTGAGAAAAACGGTCATGAAATGTAAAGTTTTTAAAATCAAACCGGCAAAACGCCAAATCTAACATACCCTTTTTTGTGACGAGATACGTTTTTGCACTCGTTGTGAAGAAAGTCGTAATATTTCAGGAGAAAAGTCGTAAAGAAAGTCATAATATTTCAGGAGAAAAGTCGTGACCAAGTCATAATATTTCAGGAGAAAAGTCGTGAAGAAAGTCATAATATTTCAGGAGAAAAGTCGTGACCAAGTCATAATATTTCAGGAGAAAAGTCGTGACCAAGTCATAATATTTCAGGAGAAAAGTCGTGAAGAAAGTCATAATATTTCAGGAGAAAAGTCGTGAAGAAAGTCATAATATTTCAGGAGAAAAGTCGTGAAGAAAGTCATAATATTTCAGGAGAAAAGTTGTGACGAAGTCATAATATTTCAGGAGAAAAGTCGTGAAGAAAGTCATAATATTTCAGGAGAAAAGTCGTGACCAAGTCATAATATTTCAGGAGAAAAGTCGTGAAGAAAGTCATAATATTTCAGGAGAAAAGTCGTGACCAAGTCATAATATTTCAGGAGAAAAGTCGTGACGAAAGTCATAATATTTCAGGAGAAAAGTCGTGACCAAGTCATAATATTTCAGGAGAAAAGTCGTGAAGAAAGTCATAATATTTCAGGAGAAAAGTCGTGAAGAAAGTCATAATATTTCAGGAGAAAAGTCGTGAAGAAACTCATAATATTTCAGGAGAAAAGTCGTGACGAAAGTCATAATATTTCAGGAGAAAAGTCGTGACGAAGTCATAATATTTCAGGAGAAAAGTCGTGACGAAGTCATAATATTTCAGGAGAAAAGTCGTGAAGAAAGTCATAATATTTCAGGAGAAAAGTCGTGAAGAAAGTCATAATATTTCAGGAAAAAAGTCGTGAAGAAAGTCATAATATTTCAGGAAAAAAGTCGTGAAGAAAGTCATATTTCAGGAAAAAAGTCGTGAAGAAAGTCATAATATTTCAGGAAAAAAGTCGTGACCAAGTCATAATATTTCAGGAGAAAAGTCGTGACCAAGTCATAATATTTCAGGAGAAAAGTCGTGAAGAAAGTCATAATATTTCAGGAAAAAAGTCGTGAAGAAAGTCATAATATTTCAGGAGAAAAGTCGTGAAGAAAGTCATAATATTTCAGGAGAAAAGTCGTGACCAAGTCATAATATTTCAGGAGAAAAGTCGTGAAGAAAGTCATAATATTTCAGGAGAAAAGTCGTGAAGAAAGTCATAATATTTCAGGAAAAAAGTCGTGAAGAAAGTCATAATATTTCAGGAGAAAAGTCGTGACGAAAGTCATAATATTTCAGGAGAAAAGTCGTGACCAAGTCATAATATTTCAGGAGAAAAGTCTTGAAGAAACTCATAATATTTCAGGAGAAAAGTCGTGACGAAAGTCATAATATTTCAGGAGAAAAGTCGTGACCAAGTCATAATATTTCAGGAGAAAAGTCGTGACCAAGTCATAATATTTCAGGAGAAAAGTCGTGACGAAAGTCATAATATTTCAGGAGAAAAGTCGTGACCAAGTCATAATATTTCAGGAGAAAAGTCGTGAAGAAAGTCATAATATTTCAGGAGAAAAGTCGTGAAGAAAGTCATAATATTTCAGGAGAAAAGTCGTGACCAAGTCATAATATTTCAGGAGAAAAGTCGTGACCAAGTCATAATATTTCAGGAGAAAAGTCGTGACGAAAGTCATAATATTTCAGGAGAAAAGTCGTGACCAAGTCATAATATTTCAGGAGAAAAGTCGTGAAGAAAGTCATAATATTTCAGGAGAAAAGTCTTAAAGTACTAGAGCTGCACAATGTATTGTTATTTTAACGTAATGGCGCTATAAGCGCATCGCGTAAAGCTGCGACACGCGGCAAAAAAGACGCCACAAAGACGGCAACGGAACGTACATGGTTATTTTGAAAAAGGGCTATTTTGCGGGATTGTGATTGGCTAACGTGGGCTTGAGCTTCTCGTTATACTGCCACCTACAGGTCTGGCATGCTCTCGACGGCATTGACAGCATACAGTATATACTCTGGTACGTGTAAACTAAAACTTTTCTGAAAACTGACGGCGGTGCACGATGTTATTTTTGAAAAACGGAGAGGTTGAAATGTCCGTTTTATGAAAATAGCCGGCCATGTGTAAACGTAGCATCAAAACAACCCAGAACTTGTGTCGAAAAGCGCCTCAGCTGGAGTCTGGGGCTGGGTGTTGTTAAAAATACTTGATACCTGTACCGATACCAAGACCTTTTGACACCGGGTCTCGGTACCCAACCCTATTTTAAAAGTCAGTTATCTGTTCAGTGTTGCCGTATTAAGCAGACAGTCTGTGTAGATTGTGAACATGTCTGACTTGAACTCTCTCTGTCTTATTGGTGTTCCTCTCTTGCCATGCATGTCCTCTTCAGTTAACGGTAATTGTACTCCAGACCCTCTCCCGCTCTGATGTTTCCATGTTTATAGATCCATGTGTCTCTGAAGCAACCAAAAAAAAAAAAAAGGAATATCAGTGTCATCCTCTTTTGATTAAAAACCCATGAATGTATTAACACCCCACCACCTCATCATGTCAGCACACTGTATTTGTGAGCGTGTAGCGTAACGTGAGGAAGCACCGAGGGCAAATCCATTATTGGCTCCTTGAACAGCAACAACGTTACTGTTCATCCCGTTTTAATTGGCTACGGAATCAGCTGCACTGCTTTCTCAAAAACGTCAGTTAGTTAGATAAGTCCGTACGTACCCTTCTCGCCGAGGTAGAAATGGTCTCGCGACATCGGTCCCAAGTGCAGAGAAGTAGACAAAGTCTGCCGGCGGTATTATGGATCCCACGCAACTTCTAGGCAAGTCCCGCCCCACGAAGCAGCCCGATTGGTCGGGGTTAGGCCTCCTGCACACTGCCTGCGTGGCGTGAGCGTGTCAGCTGCGTGGCGTGTCTGTTTTTATTTCGGCTCCCATGGTAACAGGTTATAGCGTGTACACTGCCTGCGTGACACGCACGTCTCAGGCGCGGCTTGAAAAACGCGTGCATGCTAGAAATAGAACCAACGCCTATTTTTCATGCGACACGCAAGCGCGTTGGAAGCGTTTCCAGGCAAAATAGAACAGGAAAAGATGTTGATATGTCATTTTGACACAAATACATATTAATAAGTGACATGTTGATGTTTGAAAGTCTCGAGGTTTTGACATAAATGCAGATATAAATGTCAATTTAAAAAAATAATAATACATAATTATCGATTTTCAAATATTGCACCTGTCAATACAGAACAGAACGGAATATTCTGGAGCCGTCAATACTGCCGACGTCTTTGCTGTAATCAAATCAGCATATATGTATATTTGAACATGAATTATACTACTGCTTGAGTGCATTTGATCAATGGGAAACATCCATGTGTGTAGGGCAGTATTGACGACAAAATAGGCTACGGAAGATTTCGCTCAATGGCATTTATTTTGCCCCCGACGTCGCCTTCCAGGCAGCGCGGCACTGGTTATGTCTAGGGTCAGGATTAGCTGGCCGGAAGGCGATGTTGGCGGCAAAAAAAGCCATCGAGCGAAATATTCCGCATCCTACTTTGCCGTCAATACCGTCCGACGTTGTCAAACACAAAAATATTTACAAAATAAAGTTGAAGAACACGCTGTTATGTCCTCTTATCAACGGGAAACATACATGTGTACAGACACATTTCTGGTGTGTAAAGTAGCGCTGGGCAATATATCGAATTGATATCGTGATATGAGACTAGATATCGTGATATGAGACTGTGATATGAGACTAGATATCGTGATATGAGACTGATATGAGACTAGATATCGTGATATGAGACTGATATGAGACTAGATATCGTGATATGAGACTAGATATCGTGATATGAGACTAGATATCATGATATGAGACTAGATATCGTGATATGAGACTTGATATGAGACTAGATATCGTGATATGAGACTAGATATCGTGATATGAGACTAGATATCGTGATATGAGACTAGATATCGTGATATGAGACTTGATATGAGACTAGATATCGTGATATGAGACTTGATATGAGACTAGATATCGTGATATGAGACTAGATATCGTGATATGAGACTTGATATGAGACTAGATATCGTGATATGAGACTAGATATCGTGATATGAGACTAGATATCGTGATATGAGACTAGATATTGTGATATGAGACTTGATATGAGACTAGATATCGTGATATGAGACTAGATATCGTGATATGAGACTAGATATCGTGATATGAGACTAGATATCGTCTCAGATTTTGGATATCGTAATATGACCCAAGTGGTGTCTTCTCCTGGTTGTAAAGGCTGCGTTACAGTGATGTGATGTCATTGTCTGATCTTACCAGACTGTTGTAGCTGTTCTGTTATTTGCCGTTACCCATTTAGTCATTATATCCACATTCCTGATGATCATTTATCAACAATCTCATTGTGTAAATATTTTTTTATAAGCACCAATTGTCAACCCTACAATATCGCCGCAATATCGATATCGAGGTATTTGGTCAAGAATATCGTGATATTAGATTTTTTTCCACATCGCCCAGCCCTAGTGTAAAGACATAGAAAACGCCACGCTCACGCCACACTCACGCCACGCGGCCAGTGTGCAGGAGGCCCTAGGACTTTGGGAAACACTGATCTGGTCCAAATTTTTCACCATTTATAGACCAAACGACCGATTAATCAAGTAATTAACTGACAGTGAAAGTAATCGTGAGTTGCAGCCCTAATCTGCACGTGCTGTGAGGAATTCCACCTTCAGAGAACCAAGTGTGATCATTTGCCTGACTCTGCTACCTGGTAGAAAGTTGCCATGTTCTTTTTTTTCTTCTTTTTTTTTTACTTCACGTTTTGGACTAACGGATATGGATGAAGCTTTCTATGTGGCACATTGTAAATGCAAAGTATCACTAAAGGGTAAAGTACAGTACGAACGAAAGCCAAGCTGGCGTGTCTGTGGCGGCACAAAGCCTAGTTAGCGGCGGAAACTAGGCGGAAATCGATCGCTGGCTGTGCAAAAAGGCTCCGAGCGTTTGTTTTTCCCAGATCTCTGAACTGCACTTAAATAGGTCTTGCTGTTGGCGTTCAATACCTGGAAAAACAACTGAGCCAATCGGTGCTCTGTAGGCACACACGGCCGCCAAAGGTCAGTTTAAGAGAGGAGGCACACCAGCTCGATAATCGGCCGTCGGACCGTCTGGCGAGGTCGGTGACTCGAGTCTGGTCGGTGTGTCCCGTGCCGTCGTCCGTCCGAGGAGCCGTCGGCCTTCATTTGGGCCGACCCGACATGTTCAGTCGGAGACAGGACAGTCGGGACTCACCCGGAGATGTTATACACTGCTCCCCATCTCCGGGTGAGTCCCGACTGTCCTGTCTCCGACTGAACATGTCGGGTCGGCCCAAATGAAGGCCGACGGCTCCTCGGACGGACGACGGCACGGGACACACCGAACAGACTCGAGTCACCGACCTCGCCAGACGGTCCGACGGCCGATTATCGGGCTGGTGTGTCAGCGCCTTTTAGACAGAAACCAAGTTTGTGCCGTTTAGTTTGTGCTGTACTTTGACCCTTTCTAAACCTCCGCTGGTCTCGTGCTTCTCACAGTCACCATCCAATTAACTAGTTTGTTTTTTTTCTCCCATCATGCTTTGTGTTGTGGCTGCCTGTCTGCTCCCGTGTGCTCTGCCCTGCCCTGATGAACGCTATCTGCTGTCCTCTCCTCTTCATCCCCCTCTTTCCCTCTTTTTTTTGTCTGTTTGTTCCATCTTCTTCCACACTTTCCCCTCCTTCTCTCCCTTTGTGCTTTTCCCTTACTTCCCCATCTTCTGCCCTTTTCTCCTCTATCTCTTCCTTTGCATTGCTTCTCGTCCTTCTTATTTGCTCCTGTTCTCCCTCTCTCCCTCTTACTTTTCATCTGCTTCTCCACACCTTCTCCCTGTCTCCCTCTTCATTTTTCGTTTTCCTTTCCCTTCTGTTCTTTCACTCCTCTCTTTCCTCCTTCCCCTACTTTTCTCCGCGACCGCTCTTCCTCTTGCCTGCTCTTTACACTCCTCTTCCTCTCATCTTTACTCTCCTCTTCCTCTCCCTTTTCTCTCTCTCTCTCTCTCTCTCTCTCTCTCATTGGTCGATGCTGAGCAGAGGAGGCTGAAGGTAAGTCTGTTCTTCATTTTTTAAATCTAAATTTGTGTAATTTGATTATCTCTCTCTCTCTGTCTCTCTCTCTCATTCTCTCTCTCTGTCTCTCACTCTCTCTCTCACACTCTCTCTCTGTCTCTCTCTCACACTCTCTCTCTCTCTCTCTGTCTCTCTGTCTCTGTCTCTCTCTCATTCTCTGTCTCTCTCTCACACTCTCTCTCTGTCTCTCTCTCACACTCTCTCTCTCTCTCTCTGTCTCTCTGTCTCTGTCTCTCTCTCATTCTCTCTCTCTGTCTCTCTCTCTCGCTCTCTCTCTCATTCTCTCTCTCTGTCTCTCACTCTCTCTCTCACACTCTCTCTCTGTCTCTCTCACACTCTCTCTCTCTCACTCTCTCTCACTCTCTCTCACACTCTCTCTCTCTCTCTCTGTCTCTCTGTCTCTGTCTCTCTCTCATTCTCTCTCTCTCTCTCTCTCTGTCTCTCTGTCTCTCAGTCTCTCTCTCACACTCTCTCTCTCTGTCTCACACACACAATCTCTGTCTCTCTCACACTCTCTCGCTCTCTCTCTCACACTCTCTCTCTCTGTCTCTCTCACACTCTCTCTCTCTGTCTCTCTCTCTCTCTGTCTCTCTCACACACTCTCTCTCTCTGTCTCTCTCTCACACTCTCTCTCTGTCTCTCTCACACTCTCTCTCTCTGTCTCTCTCACACTCTCTCTCTCTGTCTCTCTCTCTCTCTGTCTCTCTCACACACTCTCTCACACACTCTCTCTCTCGGTCTCTCTCTCACTCTCTCTCTCTCTCTCTCTCTCTCTCTCTCTCTCTCTCTCTCTGTCTCTCTCTCTCTCACACTCTCTCACACACTCTCTCTCTCGGTCTCTCTCTCACACTCTCTCTCTCTCTCTCTCTCTCACTCTCTCTCTCACACACACACACACAGTATATGTTTATTCAGGGAGGGCCAATTGAGAGCAATCTCTGATTACATGCCATATATACAATTACAATACATACAGAAACATATAATATACAGTTGCAATACCCAGTACACACATACAGTGAAACAATTACAGAATGATGAACAAGTCACGTGGTTTTACCGTCATTTCAACCATATACGCTGTATATAGAGAGACCAAACAACGTTTCACCGTGGAACAAGTGGTGTTACACGCTGATCACATTTAAAATATATGAGAACGACATTTGAGACGGGCTACATTTAGTGCACACACATTATAGATTGTGCAATTACTACTTAAAGTCGAACATTTAAGACAGACAACAAAAGACAGGGCATAAGTAGACTTACAACAGAGCAGTGATTGGTATAAGTTAGGTTCACATTAGTGCACATTCAGAATACATGGCCTCATAAAGACGACATTTAGAAGTGATTAAATGGAGTCAGGCTGTCCAATTTCATTAGAAGCTGCAGGTTATTCCATTTTATATGGAGCATCATACTCAAATGCAGTTTTGTCTAATTCTGCCCTAAACAAATGGAGTATTTAGGACCAAGGAGTCACTAGTGCGAGTGCCATAGCGGTACGATTTAAAGTCCAGCAAGCTTGTTAAATATACAGGCAATTACCCACTACTCAAAGCCTGACTCGGACCTCTCTCTCCCTCTCCAGTGTCGAACATCGACCACGTGGTTCTGGATGAAGACCACTCGGGATCCAGACGGCTGCAGAACCTCTGGAGGTAACGGACGCTCTTCACGTCTCCGTTCACGTCACACACACACCCAGTCACCGGGAAGGAGAAGTCGGACCGTTGTTGCACTTTGCAGGATCTTACGGTTTTTTTTTAGGAACTCTAAGGAACTGAAAGCACATTCATTCAGTTGCAGGAAACTTTCATACCTGCCTCATTTAGTCCGGTCGAATCACACTAGTTTGTTTTGCTCGGTAGCTTCGATGTTTCCTCTCTTGTTTCCTCTCCTCTCTCGTTTCCTCTCCTCTCTTGTTTCCTCTCCTCTCTTGTTTCCTCTCCTCTCTTGTTTCCTCTCCTCTCTTGTATCCTCTCCTCTTGTATCCTCTCCTCTTGTATCCTCTCCTCTTGTATCCTCTCCTCTCTTGTATCCTCTCCTCTCTTGTTTCCTCTCCTCTTGTATCCTCTCCTCTTGTATCCTCTCCTCTCTTGTTTCCTCTCCTCTCTTGTATCCTCTCCTCTCTTGTTTCCTCTCCTCTCTTGTATCCTCTCCTCTCTTGTATCCTCTCCTCTCTTGTATCCTCTCCTCTCTTGTATCCTCTCCTCTCTTGTATCCTCTCCTCTCTTGTATCCTCTCCTCTCTTGTTTCCTCTCCTCTCTTGTATCCTCTCCTCTCTTGTATCCTCTCCTCTCTTGTATCCTCTCCTCTCTTGTATCCTCTCCTCTCTTGTATCCTCTCCTCTCTTGTTTCAAGCATGAATCACGCTTAAGAGAGAACACTAAACAAGCTGCTGGCTTTGCCCCAGAATACGTTATTTTAATTTGGATGCCCTGATTCACACAGTTGATTTAGCCAAATAATCACAGACTCACTACATCGCGGGACATCGTGTAACTTATTTGAAGTAAAAAAATAAATAAATCTACAAAGGGATAAAAAGAAAAACGGTTCCTTGAGGCGGTCGGTAATCAGTAAAGCCTGCATCCCTGTAGTGAAAAAAACTCAGAATGAGCTCCTCCTGCAACACATTATTTGCACATAATCACAGTTTTTATGATGTGTAACTTTGGCTGAGTGTGCGTATGTGTGTGTTCGTGTGTTACAGAGACTCCAGAGAGGAGGCGCTGGGTGAATATTACATGAGGAAATACGCCAAGTCCTCAGGAGGGGAGCAGTGAGTATTTCCGTGCCTTCACTTGTGGGAAGAGCTGGTTTCAATCTGTGATGCAAAAAAAAATCTTCCCCCGATTTAAGTTTCCAAATTGTTCTGTTGCTAACACATAAAAAAAAATAAAAAATACCATCAATTCTCCTCATTAACTTCAGTTGCAGAAAGAACAACTCTCTATTTCTCCCCAAAAATGGGCTTTTATAGACCCTAAATGGCTCATGAATTGTTGAAATCGCCAAAAAATCTTCGGTTACGGTTAAGTTTCCAATAATTCAACTGCAGAGAGAACCAGATCTGTTCATATTTATTTATATATTTGATCATATTTTAATAAGAGCTCCTCTTGTTTTCCATTTTAACCTTCTGTGATGTCCTCCGTCTGTAACGTTACATGTTTATGAAACAAAGTATAAATTATCACTAGGGCTGCAGCTATTGATTCTTTTTGTAATCGATTAATCTAGCACTTAATCAATCGATTAATTGGATATTTTTTTATTTTTTTTATTTTTTTTACATTTTTTAAACAACCAAAACTAGACCTATATGTAAATATTAGTTATACTCAACCTATTTTCATTTATATATTTGATTATAATGTCACACAGCTCTGTTACACTTATGCTATTAGATCGTTGATCAGCTGTTTGAGAGAGAGACACACACAGAGAGAGAGAGACATAGAGAGAGAGAGACATAGAGAGAGAGAGACATAGAGAGAGAGAGACATAGAGACATAGAGAGAGACATAGAGAGAGAGACATAGAGAGAGACATAGAGAGAGACATAGAGAGAGACATAGAGAGAGAGAGACATAGAGAGAGAGAGAGAGACAGAGAGAGAGAGAGAGAGAGAGAGAGAGAGAGAGAGAGACATGGAGAGAGAGAGACATGGAGAGAGAGAGACATGGAGATAGAGAGACATGGAGAGAGATAGACATAGAGAGAGAGAGAGAGACATAGAGAGAGAGAGAGAGACATAGAGAGAGAGAGACATGGAGAGAGAGAGAGAGACATGGAGAGAGAGAGAGAGAGAGACATGGAGAGAGAGAGAGAGAGAGACATGGAGAGAGAGAGAGAGAGAGAGAGAGACATAGAGAGAGAGAGAGACATAGAGAGAGAGAGAGAGAGAGAGACATAGAGAGAGAGAGAGAGAGAGACATAGAGAGAGAGAGACATAGAGAGAGAGAGACATAGAGAGAGAGAGACATAGAGAGAGAGAGACATAGAGACATAGAGAGAGACATAGAGAGAGACATAGAGAGAGACATAGAGAGAGAGAGACATAGAGAGAGAGAGAGAGACAGAGAGAGAGAGAGAGAGAGAGAGAGAGAGAGAGAGAGAGAGAGACATGGAGAGAGAGAGACATGGAGAGAGAGAGACATGGAGATAGAGATACATGGAGAGAGATAGACATAGAGAGAGAGAGAGAGACATAGAGAGAGAGAGAGAGACATAGAGAGAGAGAGACATGGAGAGAGAGAGAGAGACATGGAGAGAGAGAGAGAGAGAGACATGGAGAGAGAGAGAGAGAGAGACATGGAGAGAGAGAGAGAGAGAGAGAGACATAGAGAGAGAGAGAGACATAGAGAGAGAGAGAGAGAGAGAGACATAGAGAGAGAGAGAGAGAGAGACATAGAGAGAGAGAGAGAGAGAGAGAGAGACAGAGAGAGAGAAAGAGAGAGACATAGAGAGAGAGAGAGAGACATAGAGAGACATAGAGAGAGAGAGACAGAGAGAGAGGGAGAGAGAGACAGAGAGAGAGAGAGAGAGAGACAGAGACAGAGAGAGAGAGACAGAGAGAGAGAGAGAGAGAGAGAGACAGAGAGAGAGACAGAGAGAGAGAGAGAGAGAGATATCAGCTGTTGTTCTGAAGGATAGTCAGCGTCAGCTCAGATCGTGGTCACCACTACGTATTTCCTTGTCTCTGATTCTGGTAGTTGTTGTGTCTGATGTGATGTCATCGTCCATACGACTCTGTGATTGGCTGTTGTCGGTCCTCTTCGTGGAACGGATGATGAAGTCAGACTCCATGTGTTCTGTTGAGATGCTAAAGCTCTGACGTCGTGCTATTATTGTGCTAAGCTAGTTTGATGTTGCAGTAGACCCACTGTCCAGAGTTTGAGTTGTAATTGCGTCTGAACTGACTCCAACCTTTGGACCCTTCCTGTGGTCTCCTCCAGCCGGTCTCTCCTCTCAGCCCTCACTAGTTACCTCTGGCATGTGTCTGAACTGACTCCAACCTTTGGACCCTTCCTGTGGTCTCCTCCAGCCGGTCTCTCCTCTCAGCCCTCACTAGTTACCTCTGGCATGTGTCTGAACTGACTCCAACCTTTGGACCCTTCCTGTGGTCTCCTCCAGCCGGTCTCTTCTCTCAGCCCTCACTAGTTACCTCTGGCATGTGTCTGAACTGACTCCAACCTTTGGACCCTTCCTGTGGTCTCCTCCAGCCGGTCTCTCCTCTCAGCCAATCACTAGTTACCTCTGGCATGTGTCTCCAGCAGCAGACGGAGCCGTCTGGTGAGCGACGGTAGCGGGAACGCCGTCCGTCAGCGATACAACGTTAGTAACGCTGATGTAACCGAGCTTCCAGGCAAGTCAGGTTCTGGTTGGAATTCAGTGGTCAACATACTTCATTTATATGAAATTATAGCGTCCACGTTCGGACAGCACTCGCTGCTATCGGCCATATTCGGACACTTCCGACCTGACGCACTTTCCGATCTTTTCGCGGTACTTTACGTTTCCGATCATCACAAAAAAATTAGCAGAATTGATCTATACCCATCTAACAAGCTACGTATGAATGTTCCTATATGTACGTGGACATTTTAGATGTGTATTTACAGTAAATACAGACACACTTTACACCGTTTAGCGTTAGCCGTCAGCATTGTAACCGTGTTTAATCCAGCTACTAGCTAGCGGTAGGCTAATGTTAGCTGCTGTTGAGTATAGTGTTAACTAGCTAGTGGTAGGCTAACGTCAGCTGTTGTCTTGTATAGTGTTAACTAGCTAGCGGTAGGCTAACGTCAGCTGTTGTCTTGTATAGTGTTAACTAGCTAGTGGTAGGCTAACGTTAGCTGCTGTTGAGTATAGTGTTAACTAGCTAGCGGTAGGCTAACGTTAGCTGCTGTTGAGTATAGTGTTAACTAGCTAGCGGTAGGCTAACGTTAGCTGCTGTTGAGTATAGTGTTAACTAGCATTCATGTTATATTTGGGCTCTTTGTGGGACAACACAAGGGTTAAACTCCACAGTTCCTCCCCGTTGGTCTGTAGTCTTGATACACTTGGTGTATCTCTACAACCGTTGTATAATAGTCCCCACTCTGCTAGTTACACCAGTATTATTTTCCTTTCCTGATTGATTCCAGTTGCTTCCACTTTGCCTTTTTTATTTCATGGCTATGAAGCTTAACCGATCCGGCAGATGTTTCCCATTAAAATTCTTCCAGCGGCTCAAAGGGCACCATCCCCGTCTTTCCTTTATGGGGCTGTGATTGTGAAACAACATCTGCAGGATGTTAATAGCATATATATATGTAAGACATCTTAATAGGGCTGGGTATCGCCACAGATTAGACAGATATTTAGAAATTATGTTGGGGTTCTGGTCAGGCTCGGTCACATCAGCACGATAAGGCATTGAACATTTTAAATTTAAAACGGCTTATTATGTAGGTGCGCACCTGTGTTAACGTGAGCTTGTTGCCCCATGTGTGAGCTGATGACCATCTGTTGACATTTCCAAATGCCTTCCTCCAGCTGCTTAATGAAAGCTTTCCACACAAACAAACAACCGGACATGTGTCATTAGTATGACAAATAAACGAGATTTTAACTGTCGGGCTCGGACACAAATATCTTAATGCCTGTCAGGCTCGGTTACTGCTCTGTCGGATACGAGCCGGGCTCGGACAGAAAAATCCGGCCTGATCAGCACTCTGCTGTGGATGTTGCCTCTCGCTGTGATCTGAAGTACAAGTGACTGCAGATGTCGTGCATGTCTTTGTAAAGTTGTTAATCCTTTGTTTCCCCTGCGGCGTGCAGTTACTCCGGAGGGTCCGAGGAGCTCTCTGACGACATCACGCAGCAGCAGCTGCTTCCTGGGGTCAAGTACGTCAAAACTCGCCCACCAATCAGCATCCAGACACCTGCGATGTATTAGGTCGTGGCTGTGTTGGAAGATTATGTCATAATGTTTGAATGTGTTTGTCGTCACCAGGGATCCCAATCTGTGGACGGTCAAATGTCGGGTGGGTTTCCTTTTGTTACTCACTCAAATGCACGCGCACGCACACACACACACACACACACACACACACACACACACACACACACACACGCATGCACGAACACACACACACACGCACACACACACATGCACGAACACACACACGCACGAACACACACAGACACACGCACGCACACACACACACATGCACGAACACACACACACACGCACGCACGGACACACACACATGCACGTACACACATATGCACGAACACACACACACACACACACACACATATATATATATATATATATATATATATATACGCGCACCCCCACATATACACGCGCACACATACACACACATGCACACACGCACAGACACACAGAGAGACAGAGACACACACACACACACACACACACACACACACACACACACACACACACACACACACACACACACACACACACATTTCCTCAACATGTCTTGTCATTTTAGATTGGTGAGGAGAGGGCGACGGCTATCGCACTGATGAGGAAGTTCATCGCCTACCAGTTCACCGACACAGTAAGAATTACATTTGTCATTTGTTCACATTTCTTATTTGAATGCTCCGCTCTGATTGGCCCACGAGGTGGAACTCTGTTGTTTCTGTTGTGTGAGAATCGTTACTTTTTCTCTGTCGATTCTAAGGAAAATAATTGAAAAAATCGTCAGATCGAAAAATTACGATACATACATGAATCGTTTTTTTGTCTCCACCTCCCCCCCCCCCCCCCCCCCCCCCCTCACCCCCCCCCTCCCCAGCCTCTGCAGATCAAGTCCGTGGTCGCCCCGGACCACGTCAAAGGTTACATCTACGTGGAGTCGTACAAGCAGACGCACGTC
>CM042316.1:41057236-41074736 GCA_023566125.1 Zingel zingel | reverse complement strand
GGCCTCGGGGAAGACCCAGGACTAGGTGGAGGGACGTCCAGCTGGGAGGAGGCCTCGGGGAAGACCCAGGACTAGGTGGAGGGACGTCCAGCTGGGAGGAGGCCTCGGGGAAGACCCAGGACTAGGTGGAGGGATTATATCTCTAACCTGGCCTGGGAACGCCTCGGGATCCCCCAGTCGGAGCTGGTTAATGTGGCTCGGGAAAGGGAAGTTTGGGGTCCCCTGCTGGAGCTGCTACCCCCGCGACCCGATACCGGATAAGCGGACGAAGATGGATGGACGGATGGATAATGCAATGCATAATCAGCCAAAGTCTGCATATTTATGCGGGGCGGGCGCATTTTTTCAAATAACGCTGCACTTTCAGAATCAGAAAGGGCTTTATTGCCAAGTACGTTGCACATACAAGGAATTTGTCCTGGTGCTGTTGATGCACGTCACACATTCAAATATAAGAAGGATAAAAAGAATATAAACAATATAAATATAAACATATACACACAGAATGTATTAATAACGATAAAATGAAGTAAATAAATAGTAAAATAAGTTAAACAGTAGTAAAAAGGAATGCTACAGCAGAGTAGGGGGGGGGGTCCGGGCCTTGTTGATAAGGCTAGTGGCGGAGGGGAAAAAGCTGTTCATGTGGCGTGTGGTTGAGGTCCTGATGGACCTCAGCCTCCTGCCAGAGGGGAGGGGCTCAAAGACTTTGTGTCCGGGGTGGGAGGGATCGGCCACCATCTTTCCAGCACGCTTCAGAGTCCTGGTGGCGTAAAGGTAAAGAAATCGCCGCATAAGTTGCCGATTTCCGCGCAAAATATGACAAAATATGACAAAATATGACTCCATAATCCCCGCATTTTCGTTGCAAAAAAGTCACACACATCTTAGCAGAAAGTTGAAAAATGTTGCGTTTACTTCACACAAGAGCAGCCGTTATGAAGTGACGTAATTACGAGACGTGAACATCATCGAAAAGCTGCCAACCCCGTGATGAAGCCACGAATATCCCGCATATTCCATCACATTTTTCAAGAAAACGTGATGTATAATCAAGGATTTTTGCCTGCAACAATCACAAAAAAACTTTGTTTCCACCCAGTCTCCACCGCTGACTGTGTTTAGGCTCGGTTGCTTTGTGACCGAATACACACAATCGTAAACAGTCTATCTTCCCTCGGATCTCTGTTAGCTGCTTGCCTCGTCAGTCTGAACGCTGAACAGGCTTCTACGTAGAAACGATCCTCTCAGCAGTTTGTTTTTGGTTCCTTTCTGACAGATCACAGACGGGGTGAAGCCCACCCTGTCGGAGCTGGAGAAGTTCGAGGACCAGCCAGAAGGAATCGACCTGGAGGTGGTCACCGAGTCAGGTACTGGACCGACTCTGATCCCCTTCCATAATCCTCATAGGTTAAAGTTACGATGCCAGAAAGTGTCTGCTGGCTAATGTGTGTGTGTGTGTGCGTGTGTGCGCCTGTGCGTGTCTGTGTGTACCTGTGTGTGTCTATGCGTGTCTGTGTGTGCCTCGGTGTCTGTGTGTGTCTATGCGTGTCTGTGTGTGCCTCTGTGTCTGTGTACCTCTGTGTGCGCCTGTGTGTCTATCCGTGTCTGTGTGTACCTCTGTGTGTGTCTGTGCGCGTGTCTGTGTGCACCTCTGTCTGTGTGTGTGTTTGTGCGCATGTCTGTGTGCGTGTGTGTCTGTGTGCGTGTGTGTCTTTGTGTGTGTCTGTGTGCGCGTGTCTCTTTGTGTGTGTCTGTGTGCGTGTGTCTCTTTGTGTGTGTCTGTGTGCGTGTGTGTCTGTGTGCGTGTGTGTCTTTGTGTGTGTCTGTGTGCGCGTGTCTCTTTGTGTGTGTCTGTGTGCGCGTGTCTCTTTGTGTGTGTCTGTGTGCGTGTGTGTCTTTGTGTGTGTCTGTGTGCGCGTGTCTCTTTGTGTGTGTCTGTGTGCGCGTGTCTCTTTGTGTGTGTCTGTGTGCGTGTGTGTCTTTGTGTGTGTCTGTGTGCGCGTGTCTCTTTGTGTGTGTCTGTGTGCGCGTGTGTCTGTTTGTGTCTGTGTGCGTGTGTGTCTGTGTGCGCGTGTCTCTTTGTGTGTGTCTGTGTGCGTGTGTGTCTTTGTGTGTGTCTGTGTGCGCGTGTCTCTTTGTTTGTGTCTTTGTGCGTGTCTGTGTGTGCGCGTGTCTTTGTGTGTGTCTGTGTGCGTGTGCAGGTAAGGAGCGAGAACACAACCTGCAGGCGGGCGACAACGTGGAGGTCTGTGAGGGCGAGTTGATCAACCTGCAGGGAAAAATCCTCAGTGTGGACGGCAACAAGATCACCATCATGCCCAAGCACGAAGACCTGAAGGTACACACACACACACACACACACACACACACACACACACACACTCAGAGACACACACACATATATAAACACACACACTTGTAAAATGTCCTCCCTGTGATGAGTATAAACAGACATTCTGTGCTTGTTTTCTCCCAGGACCCGCTGGAGTTCCCGGCTCACGAGTTGAGGAAATATTTCCGGATGGGCGACCACGTGAAGGTGATCGCCGGGCGGTACGAGGGCGACACCGGCCTCATCGTCCGAGTGGAAGAGAACTTCGTCATCCTCTTCTCCGACCTCACCATGCACGAGGTACCCGCTCCGCTCCGCTGTTCATTCAATGCTCGATATCAGCCCTAACTTTACACACATTCTGTTGTCGGCCCCACAATTTTCCTCGTGGAAACGTGTACGGTACTTGAAATGTGTCTCCCTGTCAGCTGTTTTTTCAGATTTTTTTTCTCACCTTTTTCACGTTTTTTTGGGGACGTTTTTGTCACCTTATTTTTTAGGTTTTTCTGGAAGTTTTTGGTGCTTTTTCTGAACTTTTCAGACAATTTTTATGTTTTTGCGCTTTTTTTCAATACATGCATACATGTCCCCTCCTTTGATGATATGTAGTAGGTCTTATATTTCATTCATAAAGGTCTTAGAAAGTCTTAACCCTCCTGTTGTCCTCCGGTCAAATTTTAAAGCTTGACGGGCTACAGTTTTACTTAAAAAATGATGTAAAAATCGAGGTTCAGGGTGCTCTATTTGTCATGATGTGTCCAATGGGACCGCAAACAGACTTCAAACAGTTTGGAAACAGACTGAACCAGAATAACTGCAGCAGTGGTTGTTTTTGGCCCGTTTGGACACCATTAACTACGAATCCTGAGGGCTTTGTTTTACCGCCAGAGAATGCTTCGGTTGTTTTGGGTTTGTTCCCTCTTCTACGGGCACTTTTGGGCGTTTTTCCATCACATGGCACTTGCTCGACTCACCACGACTCTACTCGCTTTGTTTCTTTGTCCGTTCTGATAAAAAGTCCCTGGTAGCTGCCGACAGGTACTTTAGTTAGTCTCACCTCCGTCCAGGTTCCCAGCGAGCTGAGGCGATCCCAAAAGGTGACGTGAAAACCTGCAGACTCCCGATTGGTCGGAGAGAATCGACACTAATCACTGTGTCATCATTGCTAACGACAATGCGATGGAGAAAGGATGACGGGGCACAGCAGTCGAGTAGAGTAGAGTCGAGTCGAGCAGGGACCATGTAATGGGAAAACGCCAAAAGAGAACATTGGAAATGGTCTGTTGTTATTCTCCAGATTGTGCAAAACAAACTGAGCCAAAACCGTAACCCCAAAAAGCATGACTTGTTGCTCCCTCGAACCACTTAATGTATTAATAACCTAATAATAATGGTGCCATGGACTCTGCTGCTCTCCTAAAGTTTCTATTTTTACTTGTATTCCGATTAGAGTTTGTTATACAGCTCGTCTATTTTCTTCTCCAGTTCTCAGTACTCGTTTCAGCTGCTCCGACCGCTGTTTGTTTGGAGAAAATGTTGATCTTGCAAACGATAAAAGATAAACTTGATTGTTCCACGGAATTAAACATTTGTTTGGGCTAACACCCAGAATACCGAGCGAACGTTGCAAATGATTGTTCTTCTGTTTCCAAAAACGGTGGGCTTGTTGCAACCCTATCGCTTATTCACATGATGTATTAATAATTGTGTCTGTGTCTGTCTGTCTGTCTGTCTGTCTGTCTGTCTGTGTGTGTGTGTGTGTGTGTGTGTGTGTGTGTGCGCCTGCAGTTGAAGGTGTTGCCCAGAGACCTGCAGCTCTGCTCGGAGACGGCGTCCGGCGTCGACGCTGGCGGGCAGCACGAGTGGGGCGAGCTGGTCCAGCTGGACCCACAGACCGTCGGCGTCATTGTCCGACTGGAGAGAGAGACGTTTCAGGTAATAGTCTGCACCACGACACACACACACACACACACACCCCCCCACATACATACATATATACACACACACACACACACACACACCCCCACATACATACATATATACACACACACACACACACACACACACACACACACACACACACATTCTGTAAGGACTTATAGTATTGGCTGGAAGACTTTGATTGCACAGAGAGAGGAGAATAAAATATCCAAAAATCCATTGTAATCTTTTCTTATCAATAAATCATTTGGCTCAGGGGTCGAATGGCCGCCCCTCAACCACAAGACTGGCAGTTTGATTCCCGACTCCTCTGGCCACATGTCAAAGTGTCCCCTGAGAAAGACACTGAACCCCTAAGTTGCTCCCTGGAAGCTGTCCACAGCTCCTAAAATGCCCCAATTAAATGTCACTACGTTGTACTGTGTGTGTGTGTGTGTGTGTGTGTGTGTGTGTGTGTGTGTGTGTGTGTGTGTGTGTGTGTGTGTGTGTGTGTGTGTGTGTGTGTGTGTGTGTAGGGGCTTTCCGACCGGAGGGATTTTTGCAGTTCTTAGAACTAAACGTTCCTAGAACACTTTCTTCGTTAAGTTCCTCTGGCCGCAGTAGCGTACTTTTTTAGCTCCTACTTCAGAGCAGGGTCTTTCCCTTTTCCCTTTTCCTAGGTGGACTTGATTGGTCGAACTTATAAGTCCCGCCCACTGCCAACTCGGAACTTGCAGACAGAGCAACAACGGGACATTTTTAACAATTTTCACCATCTTATTTATCGTTAAATTCACTTCTGACAACGTTTTAGGCGAGAAATTAACTGTTTAGATTTTTAATATCGGCAGTCTTGCGAAAATTGATGCAGAATGGACAATTTGCTTCAAAGTTTTTGGAGTTGAGGAGCTCCATGAAGTGAGGCGACAGCCAGCAGACGACAGCCAGCAGGCGCCTGCCAGCAGGCGCCTGCCAGCAGGCGACAGCCAGCAGGCGACAGCCAGCAGGCGCCTGCTCTGGCCTCTAGCTTGTCGCTGGGCCAGTCCTGCTCAGACACCTCGCTGTGAGCTGGAGGTCTCTCAGACAGCTCTCACACACACACACACACACACACACACACACACACACACACACACACACACACGTCCACAGTGCAGCAGGCAGAGGCGGGGTCCCTATGGCCACATGGCCAGTGGGAATGCAAACGGAAAAAAAGATTTTGGGGGAGAGTAGTTCTTAGAACTGCTTAGAAGAAGTTTTCCTCTAAAAAGTACAAGTACTATCCGGTCGGAAAGCCCCTTATGTGAAGAATTAAGATAACATTTTGGTTTTGAATGTCTCTCAGGTGCTGAACATGCACGGGAAGGTGATGACGGTGCGACATCAGGCTGTGAACCGCCGGAAGGACAACCGCTTTGCCGTGGCGCTGGACTCGGAGCAGAACAACATCCACGTCAAAGACATCGTCAAAGTCATCGACGGGCCGCACTCGGTAAGGACGAGGCGCTTCGTTTCTGCTGTGTCACATCTGCCGCTAAATGTCCACGTCAGCATTAAGCCCAGTTCAGACCGACGATTCACTACGAGACCAAACCGTTTTAGAACGTCGCAGAGAAAAGTTTGAATTCAGATAACTTTATATGTCCCCGAGGGCCAATTCAGAGGTCTGAACAGGTCCGTCTCAAACCAGCTGATGGTGTAGCTGCGACTCAGCTGGTGGAGTCTCCAGAGGCTGGTTTTAGAACGTAAGAGATGTCTCCTGTTTCAACAGCCAATAGAGGAGTCAGCTGGTCGAGTCTCCAGAGGCTGGTTTTAGAACGTAAGAGACGTCTCCTGTTTCTACAGCCAATAGAGAAGTCAGCTGGTGGAGTCTCCAGAGGCTTGTTTCAGAACGTAAGAGACAGCTCCTGTTTCTACAGCCAATAGAGAAGTCAGCTGGTGGAGTCTCCAGAGGCTGGTTTTAGGACGTAAGAGACGTCTCCTGTTTCTACAGCCAATAGAGAAGTCAGCTGGTGGAGTCTCCAGAGGCGGGTTTTAGAACGTAAGAGACGTCTCCTGTTTCAACAGCCAATAGAGAAGTCAGCTGGTGGAGTCTCCACGTTGTAGCGCTTTCCGACGGCTCCACCGGTAGCTTAGCCTAGCACGGATCCTGAAGGTAACTGGCTCCATCTAGCCTAGCTTAGCACAGATCCTGGAGGTAACCGGCTCCATCTAGCCTACTGCTCCCAATAAGTGACAAAAATAATGCCAACATGTTCCTATTTCCATGTTGTGATTTGTAGAGTCACAGCGTGTACAAATAACAAGGTCACATGAGACACAACCATCTTCTAACCATACATAAACTGGGAACTATATTCTCAGAAGGCGAAGCACTGCTACTTCTGCTACTTGGGCGGAGTGATATGCTCGCAGCACGTGAGAAGCCCTGGACAGAGAGTAGAAATGCTTCACTTTTCTGAGACTATAGTTCCCAGTTTATATACGGTTAGAAGATAGCTGTGTCTGTGTGAAAAATATGACCTTGTTGTACACAACATTTCCATGAATCATGGATGTGTTGATGACATAAATGAGGAAATATTAGAGGACTTAAGGAGATGTGATGTTGAACTGCATGTGCCGATGCCACTTAACCCAAATGCCCCAGCAGCACGGGAGAGGAGAGGCAGAAGAGCTGCATCGACTACAGCAGGGGGGTCAAACTCAGTTTCCCAGAGGGCCAGACTGGAAAATGAGAATCACATCGAGGGCCAGACATGTAGAGATTATTGACATGTTTATTTAAGAGAAAAAGTCATATTTTGACTGATTATTGCATTCTCATATACTGTAGTCTTCTCACTTACATTTTGGGTCTCATAAAGCCCCAAAACTGTTTGGCAAAAAAAGTTCCTCAACCAGGCACAAATATGTTGAGTAAAGCGTCAAAATTGTCTGAAAAAGTGACAAAAACATCGTAAAAAGCGCCAAAAACTTCAGAAAAAGTGGCAGAACATTGAGTAAAGCCTCCAAAACGTTAAAATGAGTGCCTAAAGCATTGGAAAAAGCGCCGTAAACGGCGTAAAAAATGTCAAGCAGCACCAAAAATGTAAAAAAAATGAAAATAAAAGCACCAAAAACTTTGGAAAAAGTGACAAAAACTAGCTGGGCCTAAATTATTGTGAACCTAAACTGAAATGCGGGCCGGATCAAAACCTGCGAGGGGCCGGATTTGGCCCTCGGGCCTCGAGTTTGACACATGTGGTCTATAGTGAAGTAATCGCAATTAATTAATTGCAACAATATCACCATGCATTCATAACCTCGTGATTCAGTGAGAGTGAGCCCAACACATCGGAAAGTTTGTTTTGTGACATTTCTTTATTTATATTTTGACAAAAAGAACAATCAAAATCAATCGGTCTCCTCGGCTGTTTCAAATACAACAGTTTGTTGTATTTCAGCAGAATACTGAAAGCTGCAGAAAACTTGAGTACACTTTAATATCCGTTTTATTTATCGCAAGTTGTATCGTGATATTCGACATTACTGCATATTGTTCTCATATTGTGCAGCTCTACTAATGTTTTTGCTCTATTCAGACATTTCATTTGCTTATTTGCGTCTTGCAGTGGCGTGGTGTGCAGAGTAAGCATGTTAACCATGTAGTGCTTGTCCGTCCGCAGGGCCGCGAAGGCGAGATCCGCCACCTGTTCCGAGGCTTCGCCTTCCTCCACTGTAAGAAGTTGGTGGAGAACGGAGGCATGTTCGTCTGCAAGACCCGGCACCTGGTGTTGGCCGGCGGCTCCAAGGTCAGTGGCACATTCAATTGTATTTATAGTATCAAATCATAACAAGAGTTATCTCAGGACACTTTACAGATAGAGGAGGTCTAGACCACACTCTGTAGTTTACAAAGACCCAACAATTCTAGTAATTATCCCAAGAGCATGCATTTAGTGCGACAGTGGCGAGGAAGAACTCCCTTTTAGGGAGAAACCTGGGACAGACCCAGGCTCTTGGTAGGCGGTGTCTGACGGGACAGACCCAGGCTCTTGGTAGGCGGTGTCTGACGGGACAGACCCAGGCTCTTGGTAGGCGGTGTCTGACGGGACAGACCCAGGCTCTTGGTGGGCGGTGTCTGACGGGACAGACCCAGGCTCTTGGTAGGCGGTGTCTGACGGGACAGACCCAGGCTCTTGGTAGGCGGTGTCTGACGGGACAGACCCAGGCTCTTGGTAGGCGGTGTCTGACGGGACAGACCCAGGCTCTTGGTAGTCGGTGTCTGACGGGACAGACCCAGACTCTTGGTAGGCGGTGTCTGACGGTGCCGGTTGGGGGTGTGATGAACAGTGGCAATAATAGCCACAATAATGATAATGGAACTTTGACTAGAAATAGTAGTTGTAGTAGTTCATGGCATAGCAGGGTGTTATAGGGTGTAGCAGGGCACTACAGGACGTAGCGGGGCACTTCAGGGTGTAGCAAGGTACAGCAGGACGTAGCAGGGCACTGCAGGGCACAGCAGGACGTAGCAGGGCACAGTAGAGCATAGCAGGATGTAGCAGGGCACAGCAGAGCATAGCGGGACGTAACAGGGCACTGCAGGACGTAGCAGGGCACTTAAGGGTGTAGCAGGGCACAGCAGGACGTAGCAGGGCACAGCAGGACGTAGCAGGGCACAGCAGGACGTAGCAGGGCACTGCAGGACGTAGCAGGGCACAGCAGAGCATAGCAGGACGTAGCAGGGCACTGCAGGACGTAGCAGGGCACAGCAGAGCATAGCAGGACGTAGCAGGGCACTGCAGGATGTAGCAGGGCACAGCAGGACGTAGCAGGGCACTTAAGGGTGTAGCAGGACGTAGCAGGGCACAGCAGGACGTAGCAGGACGTAGGGTCTTTGTGTTGGCGTTCTAACCTGGATTTCTGAGTACTATGGTTAACTGCTCCTCAGATCTCTGCAGGGTGAATCCAGACAGCTAACTAGACTATCTGTCCAATCTGAGTTTTCTGTTGCACGACTCAAACTACTTCTGAACGTCCACACGTTCCACCAAAACAAGTTCCTTCCTGAGACTATTTAGCAGAGGCACCGTTGCTCCGTCCGGCGCTTAGCCCCACCCAAGACGATTGTAATTGGCTTAAAGAAATGCCAATAAACCAGAGCACGTTTCTCTTCCTCTCCATCCCAGAATGCTGTGTGGACTAGCCAGACCTTCCTCAGCAGCGCTGTGAAGGAAGGTCTGGCTATGCGAGACTACGGTATCCAAGAGTTGTGAACGTCTGATTGGACGACCTCAGCGCTTTAACAGGAGCGTGGACATTTGAAAGCTCCGACAAATAAGATTCAAGTCTCGGATTCAGATTTTCTTTTACTTGTGTTACTTTGTGTGTATTCGGAGCATTTTTCAGAGCTGCTTGAGGCCTTAGATATTAGAGGTGGTGGGGGGGGGGAGGATCGATACAGCATAGTATCGTAATATTTTCCGTGGCAATACTGTATCGCTACACGGACGCCAAGTATCCATCTATTGTTATACATGTGTTGGTCAGTCTGTCTGCTTGACAATCCCATTTTGCAGCGATACAATTGAAGTGAGATGAACAAACGGAGAAATGTATCATTTTAGGTAAAACAGATTCCTTTGGGGACATCATTTGAAATTGGGAAACATTTGAAGTTGGAAAAAGGGAAATATATTGCAATACATCGCAGAATATTGCAATATGTTTAAAATCGCAATTATATAGTATTGTGACATAAGTATCATGATGATATTGTATTGTGAGGCCTTTGATGATCCCCCTCCCCGATTAGATATCCATTGCCAACGGCTACGTATGTTATCGTTGAGCTCATGACGAATACAGCACCTTTAACCTCGATTTTCACATCTTTTTTTAAAAAGTAAAACCTGTGGCCTGACGAGCTTTATTTCTGTAAATCCGAGTGCTGTTTTTTTCCTCATTTCAGCCCCGAGATGTGACCAACTTCACCGTGGGAGGCTTCGCTCCAATGAGCCCTCGCATCAGCAGTCCCATGCACCACGGAGGAGGAAGTGAGTGTCAGGAGCTCTTTACACGTTAACACAAAGCATGAAGACCTTTGTCGCAGCTGCTCTGTTTCACACCAGCATCCAAAAAACACTTCCCGATCTCAAGTCATTTCATTTAATTTGTATAGCACGTTTAAACGAACAACCGTTGACCCAAGGTGCTTTACAGGTAGAGCAGGGAAGATAAGATAAGATATACTTTATTGTCCCCGAAGAGAAATTTGTTTTGGACTCTGTCCATTCTGCAGCGTTACAAAGACAACACAGAACACAGAGCAGACAGCACCAAATACAGAGAAGACGACACCAAATACAGAGAAGACAACACCAAATACAGAGCAGACGACACCAAATACAGAGAAGACAACACCAAATACAGAGAAGACAACACCAAATACAGAGCAGACGACACCAAATACAGAGCAGACGACACCAAATACAGAGCAGACGACACCAAATACAGAGCAGACGACACCAAATACGACCCCAAATACAGAGAAGACAACACCAAATACAGAGAAGACAACACCAAATACAGAGCAGACAACACCAAATACAGAGCAGACAGCACCAAATACAGAGCAGACAGCACCAAACGCAGAGCAGACAACACCAAACGCAGAGCAGACAGCACCAAACGCAGAGCAGACAGCACCAAACGCAGAGCAGACAGCACCAAATACAGAGCAGACAGCACCAAATACAGAGCAGACAGCACCAAATACAGAGAAGACAACACCAAATACAGAGCAGACAACACCAAACACAGAGCAGACAACACCAAACGCAGAGCAGACAACACCAAACGCAGAGCAGACAACACCAAACGCAGAGCAGACAGCACCAAACGCAGAGCAGACAGCACCAAATACAGAGCAGACAGCACCAAATGCAGAGCAGACAGCACCAAATACAGAGCAGACAACACCAAACGCAGAGCAGACAGCACCAAATACAGAGAAGACAACACCAAATACAGAGAAGACAACACCAAATACAGAGCAGACAGCACCAAACACAGAGAAGACAACACCAAATACAGAGCAGACAGCACCAAATACAGAGAAGACAACAGATACAAATATCTCTCAGCACGCACTCTCATGCAACACACCATGCTTCCATATACGTATAATAAGCACATTAACTGCTCCTCTCATTGGCACTCCTCATTAAAACAACCCTGTCGGCTGTATTCTCCGCAATAAGTGTGGCACAGCCCTTGCACAGTACGATATTGCACAGCTAGCATATTGCCCGACCCCAATAGCCTACATATCGCACCAATTCCACAATGCACTGACAATGCCCAACCTCGATAGACTACGTATTGGACAACTAACATAACGCACAACCGAATAGCCTACGTATTGCGCAACTAGCCTATTGCACAATCTCCAATAGCCTAACGTATTGCACAATAACATGATGCACAACCCCAAATAGCCTACGTATTGCACAACTAACATATTGCACAACCCCAATAGCCTATGTATTGCACAAATGACATAGAGGACACCCCAGGCAGAAACAGTATGCCTTGAAAATACGTAATCAAGTGTGCAAGACTCCATGAATATAATTAGGCAAAGGTGAAGTCAAATAATATAACAGAATTAAATAAAATAAGTCAAAATCTCATCACTGATGGATAGAAAACAATGTTTGAATCCTGTAGACGTCTATAGGAAGCTACATATAGTTACTTTACAAACTCCTAAAAGAGACATTACACAGGTCTTCCCCAAATGGATCTGACTCCAGGTATGATGGAGAAGTTGATTTTAATGCCATAACTAGGGCCGGGTACCGAGTGCACCGACCGAATTGCCTCTGGAGAATCGAAAAATGCCTCGTTATTCAATACCTAAGGAGTAAATCAGAGTCAGTGAGCCAATCGGCACGCGGCATGCTTCTACTACCTAGATCTAGTAATGATGCTGATTGGCTGGCTGACGTTACTCGCCGTAGAAGCAGGCAGGAAAAACTCTACTCTTTGGGTGAAAAGTCTTGTGCCACTGTGGTTGGGTACCGAAACCTCCTTCCTACGCAACCGGTAAGAATCGGACCGGATTAGAACGCACATTTCGGTTCCTGATTTTGGTGTCGACTGAAATATTTTCCCTCTGTCGCTCCGAAACGGACGTAAAAGTATCACACTTTCTCTGTAGTCTTACCGTTAGCTAGCTACCGTACATGTAGGCTGCTTTTAAAATGCCATATTTTCCTTCTGGGCTCACCAAAACGGACGTAAAAGCGTGTTACGGCTACCACATCTATAAAAGAGCCTTTCTTTGATGTCACTTTTTCAGTTTTTGAAGAATCTGTTTAGGAATTTGAATCGTTTTAAAAGTACCCGTTCGGCATCGGAATGGTAAAAATCTGGGTACCGGTATCGAAAGTTAGCCAGCTCTTGTCATAACTGACTGAAATAAGCACCAATCGGCGGCCCAGAACATTCAGCACAGCAACCTGAACTGAACTTAACTTAGATCTCCTCCCGCTCAATACAAAGGTCTTTGCTTTCAGCTAGATAAATACCGACTCGGCCAAAAGTCACTCCAAGTAAATCAGAAGCCACATATTTTCTTAGCAGCAGAGATTCTGTTTTTGGGCGTCCTCGTATGTGCATGTTTAAAAATATAAAGTTCTCAGAAGTTAAACACTTGAGACGGGACATCTGTGGGAAGATTGTTCCATTATTTCTTCAAAATACAAGATGTTTAATCTGACCAGCCAGACACACGTCCAGATGTTGGGTCTGGGAACTCCCCATTGGCTGGGCTCAATCCGAGGGGCGGGATAAACGGTTGTCTTTCAAATTATTCCCTCTGCACGCAATAGGATAGCGCTCCAACCAATCAGAGCAACGCTAGCTGATAGATTCAACTTTAAAGTCTGAACACATCTTCCTTTTTTAAGAATGACTTCAGGGCCGTTCTTTGTTCTTTTCTCAAAGAAAAGCCAAACCAAATGTTGAGGTACTTGTAGACTTTTCTTTTCATGCCACTTTCTACTTCTACTCCGCTACATTTCAGAGAGAAATATACTAAATATTGTACTTTTTACTCCACTACATTCATCTGTTACAGCTTTAGTTACTAGTTACTTTAGTTACTAGTTACTTTACACGTTAAGATGTCTGCTCACAGAACACATGTAGCTTATAACATCTGATGTTTAATTATGAAGGGAAGGAGACAGGAAGGAGGGAAGGAGACAGGAAGGAGGGAAGGAGACAGGAAGGAGGGAAGGAGACAGGAAGGAAAGAAGGAGACAGGAAGGAGGGAAGGAGACAAAGGAGGGAAGGAGACAGGAAAGAAGAAGGGAAGGAGACGGAAAGGAGGGAAGGAGACGGGATGAAAGGAAGGAGACGGAAAGGAAGGAGACAGGAAGGAAGGAAAGAGACAGAAAGGAGGGAAGGAGACAGGAAGGAAGGAAGGAGGGAAGGAGACAGGAAGGAGGGAAGGAGACAGGAAGGAAGGAAGGAGACAAAGGAGGGAAGGAGACAGGAAAGAAGAAGGGAAGGAGACGGAAAGAAGGGAAGGAGACGGAAAGGAGGGAAGGAGACGGGATGAAAGGAAGGAGACGGAAAGGAAGGAGACAGGAAGGAAGGAAAGAGACAGAAAGGAGGGAAGGAGACAGGAAGGAAGGAAGGAAGGGAAGGAGACGGAAAGAAGGGAAGGAGACGGAAAGAAGGGAAGGAGACAGGATGAAAGGAAGGAGACGGAAAGGAAGGAGACAGGAAGGAAGGAAAGAGACAGAAAGGAGGGAAGGAGACAGGAACCAAGGAAGGAAGGAAAGGGACAGAAAGAAAGGAAGGAGACAGGGAAGGAGACCGGAAGGAAGGAGACAGGGAAGGAGACCGGAAGGAAGGAGACAGGGAAGGAGACCGGAAGGAAGGAAGGAGACGGAAAGGAGGTAACGAGTGAGAAAGGAGGGGAGGAGACAGGATGAAAGGAAGGAGACGGAAAGGAGGGAAGGAGACAGGAAGGAAGGAAGGAAGGAAGGAAAGGGACAGAAAGAAAGGAAGGAGACGGAAAGGAGGGAAGGAGACAGGATGAAAGGAAGGAGACAGGAAGGAAGGAAAGAGACAGAAAGGAGGGAAGGAGACAGGAAGCAAGGAAGGAAGGAAAGGGACAGAAAGAAAGGAAGGAGACAGGGAAGGAGACCGGAAGGAAGGAAGGAGACGGAAAGGAGGGAAGGAGACAGGATGAAAGGAAGGAGACGGGAAGGAGACAGGGAAGGAGACCGGAAGGAAGGAAGGAGACGGAAAGGAGGGGAGGAGACAGGATGAAAGGAAGGAGACGGAAAGGAGGGAAGGAGACAGGAAGGAAGGAAGGAAGGAAGGAAGGAAGGAAGGAAGGAAAGGGACAGAAAGAAAGGAAGGAGATGGAAAGGAGGGAAGGAGACAGGATGAAAGGAAGGAGACGGAAAGGAAGGAGACGGAAAGGAGGGAAGGAGACGGGATGAAAGGAAGGAGACGGAAAGGAAGGAGACAGGAAGGAAGGAAAGAGACAGAAAGGAGGGAAGGAGACAGGAAGCAAGGAAGGAAGGAAAGGGACAGAAAGAAAGGAAGGAGACAGGGAAGGAGACAGGGAAGGAGACAGGGAAGGAAGGAAGGAGACAGGATGAAAGGAAGGAGACGGAAAGGAGGGAAGGAGACAGGAAGGAAGGAAGGAAAGGGACAGAAAGAAAGGAAGGAGACAGGAAGGAAGGAAGGAAGGAAGGAAAGAGACCGGTGACCGTGAGCCGGGTGCAGAGCACCGCGAGCTGGCGGTCATTTCGCCAGAGATTCCGGTTAAGTTTAGGCAAGAAAAAGTGAGCGCTGTGCTGCAACGATACTACTGCAAAGAGAAGAGACTAGAAGATATTCAGATTACTGTCAGAGGAGAGAAGAGACTAGAAGATATTCAGATTACTGTCCCAGAGAAGAGAAGAGACTAGAAGATATTCAGATTACTGTCAGAGGAGAGAAGAGACTAGAAGATATTCAGATTACTGTCCCAGAGGAGAGAAGAGACTAGAAGATATTCAGATTACTGTCCCAGAGAAGAGAAGAGACTAGAAGATATTCAGATTACTGTCCCAGAGGAGAGACTAGAAGATATTCAGATTACTGTCCCAGAGGAGAGAAGAGACTAGAAGATATTCAGATTACTGTCCCAGAGGAGAGAAGAGACTAGAATATATTCAGATTACTGTCCCAGAGGAGAGAAGAGACTAGAAGATATTCAGATTACTGTCACAGAGGAGAGAAGAGACTAGAAGATATTCAGATTACTGTCACAGAGGAGAGAAGAGACTAGAAGATATTCAGATTACTGTCCCAGAGAAGAGAAGAGACTAGAAGATATTCAGATTACTGTCACAGAGGAGAGAAGAGACTAGAAGATATTCAGATTACTGTCCCAGAGAAGAGACTAGAAGATATTCAGATTACTGTCCCAGAGAAGAGAAGAGACTAGAAGATATTCAGATTACTGTCCCAGAGGAGAGAAGAGACTAGAAGATATTCAGATTACTGTCCCAGAGGAGAGAAGAGACTTGAAGATATTCAGATTACTGTCCCAGAGGAGAGAAGAGACTAGAAGATATTCAGATTACTGTCCCAGAGGAGAGAAGAGACTAGAAGATATTCAGATTACTGTCCCAGAGGAGAGAAGATACTAGAAGATATTCAGATTACTGTCCCAGAGGAGAGGAGAGACTAGAAGATATTCAGATTACTGTCCCAGAGGAGAGAAGAGACTAGAAGATATTCAGATTACTGTCCCAGAGGAGAGACTAGAAGATATTCAGATTACTGTCCCAGAGAAGAGAAGAGACTAGAAGATATTCAGATTACTGTCCCAGAGGAGAGAAGAGACTAGAAGATATTCAGATTACTGTCCCAGAGGAGAGAAGAGACTAGAAGATATTCAGATTACTGTCCCAGAGGAGAGAAGAGACTAGAAGATATTCAGATTACTGTCCCAGAGGAGAGAAGAGACTAGAAGATATTCAGATTACTGTCAGAGGAGAGAAGATACTAGAAGATATTCAGATTACTGTCCCAGAGGAGAAAAGAGACTAGAAGATATTCAGATTACTGTCCCAGAGGAGAGACTAGAAGATATTCAGATTACTGTCAGAGGAGAGAAGAGACTAGAAGATATTCAGATTACTGTCCCAGAGGAGAGAAGAGACTAGAAGATATTCAGATTACTGTCAGAGGAGAGAAGAGACTAGAAGATATTCAGATTACTGTCCCAGAGGAGAGACTAGAAGACATTCAGATAGTTGACAACTAATCGATTCATCGTTGCGTCTCTACAATCAACATCCTAGTTTTTTTTTGTTTTCTCCACGCCAGCTTTGTGAACTTAACTGAGCTCTGAACTGAATTATGAGGGTCTTTTTTTGCGGAAGCACTCGCCATCTGGATAAACACGACTCGGCCAAAAGTCACTCCAAGTAAATCAAACGCTGCACATTTAAACAACGGGACTCTGAGACGGGACTTCTGTGGAAAGATTATTTATTTTTGTAGTACAAATCCCCAGCCAGGTGTTACACCGAAGAACTTAAATCGCTCTCTGTCTTTGTATAAACACTGTTTGTTGCCCTGTAGGTTCTCCACAGAGAGGAGGAGGAGGAGGAGGAGGTGGAGGAGGAGGAGGAATGGGGCGGGGCAGAGGACGCAGAGACAACGAGCTGATTGGTCAGACGGTCCGCATCTCGCAGGGTCCTTACAAAGGTATGACGAGGAAACCTGAACAGAAAACTTTCCCATGTTTCTGCATGTAAGTGACTGACGGGAACAACCATCTTTGACATTGGTCTGTTACGGCCTCCATTTTAAAAGGACAAACCAAGGCTCAATAGGAATTGGAGGATGCAACATATAAAGAGGATGCCAGACACAACGTTTAAGAATTAACCAACAAGCTTTATTAAATAAAGAATATTCCCAAAGTAACAAACAAGGAAAAACAAAAAGGGACTGGAGACCCCGGCCAAAAAGAACAAAAGATGGGAAGACGCTGGACCAACCTCGCAGTGGGCCGTCGCTCCCCGCGTCTCCCCCTGAACTACCTAAATAAAAAGAAAAACTAATCCTAATACAAACAAAAACAGACCAATAACTGAACTACCGGTAACCTCCAGCCCAAACTAACACAATAAACTAAAATAACAAAACTCCAGCACCTAAATGTGCATGGAG
>CM042316.1:41047236-41049736 GCA_023566125.1 Zingel zingel | reverse complement strand
CGTAGGTACTGTCAGGGCACGCCCTCATACTCTGCTTCTGACTGGCTAGTAGTCCTTACCTAGGTACTGTCAGGGCCCTCATACTCTGCTTCTGACTGGCTAGTAGTCCTTACCTAGCAATGTGTGACTTCCAACAAAGATTGAACAGAAGTGAGACTGTAGCTAAAACAGAGAGGACAAAGAGGAGCTGCAGCAATGTGCAGTACGACGTCATCATGCCGGTGACGTCTGCATTCTTTATTCTTTCTCCTCACCGTGTATTAGGCTTCTGAAAATGTGTCCCCCAGAACAGTGTAGTTGAATAGCCCTGCTGTAAGCTTTGTACTGTAACATTTACCCTCTGGTTAGTGAACAGCTCTTTTGCATATCCAGTGCAAAGAGCCAGAGGCAAGAAGGGGAAGGGGGTGAAAAATATTAACATTTGGGCCACCAAAAATAGCAATAATAAAAAAAAATTGCTTTTTTTTACTACACATCAATGATACATAGTTACTATTGCCGTTTACTAAGTTTTTCTTATCTGATTACTCGATTAATCGATGGAATAATCGGTAGAATACTCGATTTACTGAAATAATCAATAGCTGCAGCCCTAATGTGAACTGAAGGTCTGGTATTTTGGCTTTGGTAGAGAGCACGCTGTCAGAAACCCAGCTGGACTCGTGGTCTTTTATATTTCCGTGGAAGTGACATCAGTTCAGCAACTGTTTATAAGTCTAACAATAGCCATCTGGTTTGGGGTTTTCCAGTGAATTCACAACATACCTTTTGACAAATCCAAGTAGAAGTCATCACATGGATTTAGAAATCTTGATGTTCTGTCAAGAAGCAGTCCAGCAGTCGGCCGAAGATGATTTTAAGGCAGAGACCACACAGCCGATTTCTTTGTAAGCGTGACGCTCGTTGCTTCCACAGGCCAGCCCCAGTCCCAGTCCGGTGGGCTACAGCCCCATGACGCCCGGCGCGCCCTCTCCGGGAGGCTACAACCCTCACACCCCGGGCTCCAACATCGAGCAGGGCGGCAGCGACTGGGTCACCCCCGACATCCTGGTCCGCGTCAAGGACTCCTTCATGGACCTGATGGGGCAGACCGGCGTCATACGGAGCGTCACGGTAACGCACGCACACACACACACACACACACACACACACACACACACACACACACACACACACACACACACACACACACACACACTTGTGGGACTGGTTCTAGTGGCTGTAATTCTGCACCAAGGCTGCATTTAGGGAAAGAGACTTCAGATACAGTATTAGGGGACCACTAAGGCCTATATAAAAGAGACTTCAGATACAGTATTAGGGGACCACTAAGGTCTATATAAAAGAGACTTCAGATACAGTATTAGGGGACCACTAAGGCCTATATAAAAGAGACTTCAGATACAGTATTAGGGGCCACTAAGGTCTATATAAAGAGACTTCAGATACAGTATTAGGGGACCACTACGGCCTATATAAAAGAGACTTCAGATACAGTATTAGGGGACCACTAAGGCCTATATAAAAGAGACTTCAGATACAGTATTAGGGGACCACTAAGGCCTATATAAAAGAGACTTCAGATACAGTATTAGGGGACCACTAAGGCCTATATAAAAGAGACTTCAGATACAGTATTAGGGGACCACTAAGGTCTATATAAAGAGACTTCAGATACAGTATTAGGGGACCACTAAGGTCTATATAAAAGAGACTTCAGATACAGTATTAGGGGACCACTAAGGCCTATATAAAAGAGACTTCAGATACAGTATTAGGGGCCACTAAGGTCTATATAAAGAGACTTCAGATACAGTATTAGGGGACCACTAAGGCCTATATAAAAGAGACTTCAGATACAGTATTAGGGGACCACTGAGGTCTATATAAAAGAGACTTCAGATACAGTATTAGGGGACCACTGAGGTCTATATAAAAGCATCCAAAAAGCAGCATGTCATAGGACTTTTAAAAGTGACTGGGTCTGTCTGAGGTTTCTCCCTAAAAGGGAGTTTTTCCTCGCCACCCAAGATGCTTGAGTAAATAAAGCCATATTTATCAAAACTGATTACAAAAAGTAGTATTAATATTTAAATACTCCTGTCAGTGCAGATCACCAAAGAGTCAAACACAGCCAGACTCAAATTTAAGTTTACGCTCTGCTTGTTCAGCAATTGTTTGGTAAGTTGGCGAGGATTTAAATCACTCTTTTTATTCTCAGTTCTCATCATTTTGGCGCTGGTGAGGCGCCAACGATTCTTCTATTCGGGGAAAAACCCCTGGCATCCACGTCTGTGTGTTCTGGGTTTGGCTCGAGTTGTAACTCAGAGAAGGAGTGAGATTATTCATGCAGTTTGTGTCGAAAGATTGCTTTTTTAAAGTAACCCAATAGCCTCCGTGAGCGATACTGTTCCCTTTCACCTCACGCGGTATCTTTTTCCCCCATCGTCTCTCCCGCCTCCCAGTCTGAAAACATCCATCTGCTGCTGCACACAGAAGT
>CM042316.1:41032236-41037236 GCA_023566125.1 Zingel zingel | reverse complement strand
TAACCTAATTCTAACCCTAATCCTAAAACCAAGTCTTAACCCTCAAACAGACCTTTAACCTTGTGGGCTCCAGCATTTTGGGCCCACAAAGCTGTCGGGACCCCACAAGTATACTGGACTCCCGGTTTTTGGACCCCACGAATATAGTAAAACAAGCACACACACACACACGCACGGTTGCAGCTGGTGTTGATTGGAGGACAGCCCTGTCAAGAGAAACACGTGTACTCAGTTTGCTAGTTTGGTTACCTAAACATGTGCAGTATGCAGACACACACACACACACACACACACACACACACACACACACACACACACACACACACACACTCATTCTAACCTCCATACAAATACAAAATATACTTCAGCTCAAGCTCCTCATGTGGCAGAGTAAAGGGAGTGAGTTACACTCCTATTATGGGATGGATTGCACTTGTAAATAAATAAATCAGATGAGATAAGATAAGATAGTCTTTATTAATCCCACACCTTCACACACACATCAGAATAACGTAAACAAACAATCGTGACTCAAACAGGAGGAAAGTGTGTTTGTTTGGGACTATTTTCAGCGGCGGATTTATCCACATTTTGGAGCTCTAGTGCAGCGGTCCGTAACGTTTTAACGTGCATAGCAACAATAACTAATCTACATCTGAACCACTGAAGGTGTTGAACAGGATGAAGAAACAGCTGCTGCAGCTGTTTGTGGCTGCGTTAGCCACGTTGGCCGCGTTAGCCACATTGGCCGCGTTAGCCGCGTTAGCGTTGGCTGCCTTGGCCGCGTTGGCCGTGTTAGCATTGGCCGTGTTAGCATTGGCTGCGTTAGCCATGTTGGCTGCGTTAGCCATGTTGGCTGCGTTAGCCATGTTGGCCGCGTTAGCCACATTGGCCGCGTTAGCCGCGTTAGCTTTGGCTGCCTTGGCCACGTTGGCTGTGTTAGCCACGTTGGCCGCGTTGGCCACGTTGGCTGTGTTAGCCACGTTGGCCGCGTTGGCCACGTTGGCTGCGTTAACCGCGTTGGCTGCGTTAGCCGCGTTGGCCGTGTTAGCCGCGTTTGCGTTGGCTGCGTTAGCCGCGTTGGCTGCGTTAGCCGCGTTGGCTGCGTTACGGTAGAGATCCATTTGACCGTGCAATGCTTCTGTCGCGCCGTGCTCCACTCTATTCCTATGGGTGACGTCAACGTGCACGCAAAGCATTCTGGGAAGGCGGCTGGCCGATGCTCATCTTTATGCAAATGAATCCGTTGAACGCGACGCGACTATCCAGTAGAAGATCTGTTAACCTGACCTTTGTTGATCTGAAATGAAGACAGATTCAGCGACTGCACGGCCTATTTCTCTCTTAACATGTTCTCAGGAACACGTTACGGTGAACTATTTTAGGACAATATGAGATCGGATTCTGAACGAACCGCCATGACAGTCTGTTGAAATTCTCGAGAAGCCAGACCCACGTCAGGCGTTCGTCCAATCAGCTGCCGGTCAAGGGCGTGGAGCATCAACCATGGATGTATGACGTCGCGACACCACGCTTCAGTCGTGTCGTTCAAATGGATCTCTACCGTTAGCCGCGTTAGCGTTAGCTGCGTTGGCCGCATTAGCCGCAGGGCCGGCGCGGCTGCTGGTGGTCGATGGGGACGTAGTAGAAGGCGCCCTGCGGAGGGCACGGATGCCTGTCGGAGACGTTCCTTCTTCCTGCGCCACGCCCGGACGCTACATCCCAGTCGGCGTCGCCGTGGTGATCGCAGCCGGTGGTTAAGTTTTGAGAGAGAGGGATCTTCACCTGGAACCACAGCTCTCGATCCTGAAGGCGGGAGAGAGGGACGAGAGGAAGACGTCACGCCACGTCAGGTAGGAAGGACAACCTACCTAAGGAAAAGTATGTATGTGTGTGTATGTGTATTTATGTGTGTATGTTGTGTGTGTGTGTGTGTGTGTGTGTGTGTGTGTATGTGTATGTGTATTTATGTGTGTATGTTGTGTGTGTGTGTGTGTATATGTATGTATGTGTGTATGTTGTATGTGTGTGTGTGTGTGTATGTATGTATGTTGTATGTATGTGTGTGTACTGTGTGTGTGTGTACTGTATATGTATGTGTGTGTATGTATGTGTATATTTATGTATGTATGTGTATGTATGTATGTATATATGTATGTATATATGTATGTATATATATATGTATGTGTATATGTATGTATGTGTATGTATATATGTATATATATGTATGTGTATATGTATGTATGTGTATGTATGTATGTGTATGTATGTATGTGTATATGTATGTATGTGTATGTATGTATGTATATATGTATGTATGTGTGTATGTATGTATATATGTATGTATATATATATGTATGTGTATATGTATGTATGTGTATGTATGTATATATGTGTATGTATGTATGTATGTGTGTATGTATATATGTGTATATGTATATATATATATATATATATATATATATATATATATATATATATATATATATATATATATATATGTATGTGTATATATATATATGTATGTGTATATGTATGTATGTATGTATGTATGTGTGTATATATATGTATGTGTATATGTATGTATGTATGTATTTAAAAGTCCTGAATTTAACTTGGAGAACCCTGGAATCAGACGGAGGAGCGATTCACCTTCTCGTCTGTGACACACTGGATCTCATGTTTGTCTCCCAGATGTGGAGCCAGGACCTGACGGACCTCAGCAACCTACACACACACACACACACACACACACACACACACACACACACACACACACAAATATACACACATAAAAAGTCGTAGTATAGTATTTCGAAAAATAGCATAAAAAGTCGTAGTATAGTATGTCGTAAAAAAAGTGATAAAAAGTCGTAGTATAGCATGTCAAAAAATTGCATAAAAAGTCGTATAGTATGTCGAAAAATAGCATAAAAAGTCATAGTATAGTATGTCGAAAAATAGCATAAAAAGTCGTATAGTATGTCGAAAAATAGCATAAAAAGTCGTAGTATAGTATGTCGAAAAAAAGTGATAAAAAGTCGTAGTATAGTATGTCGTAAAAAAAGTGATTAAAAAGTCGTAGTATAGTATGTCGAAAAAAAGTGATAAAAAGTCGTAGTATAGTATGTCGTAAAAAAAGTGATAAAAAGTCGTAGTATAGTATGTCGTAAAAAAAGTGATAAAAAGTCGTAGTATAGTATGTCGTAAAAAAAGTGATAAAAAGTCGTAGTATAGTATGTCGTAAAAAAAGTGATAAAAAGTCGTAGTATAGTACGTCGAAAAAAAGTGATAAAAAGTCGTAGTATAGTATGTCGTAAAAAAAGTCATAGTAGGTCGAAAAAGTTGTAAGATATCATAGTACACAGAGTAGCATCACAGGATTCAGTGTGTTGCTCTGACATCAGTCCGAGGAGCCTGGAATCGATCCACCAACCTTGAAGTTATGGGGCAACTTTTCTACCTCCAAACCACAATCAGCCATATAGTACTTCAGAAAGACTTTGATGTTGAGTATAGTATGTCGAAAAATAGCATAAAAAGTCATAGTATAGTATGTCGAAAAAAAGTGATAAAAAGTCGTAGTATAGTATGTCGAAAGATAGCATAAAAAGTCGTAGTATAGTATGTCGAAAAAAAGTGATAAAAAGTCGTAGTATAGTATGTCGAAAAATAGCATAAAAAGTTGTAGTATAGTATGTCGTAAAAAAAGTGATAAAAAGTCGTAGTATAGTATGTCGAAAAATAGCATAAAAAGTCATAGTATAGTATGTCGTAAAAAAAAGTGATAAAAAGTCGTAGTATAGTATGTCGTAAAAAAAGTGATAAAAAGTCGTAGTATAGTATGTCGAAAAAAAGTGATAAAAAGTCGTAGTATAGTATGTCGTAAAAAAAGTGATAAAAAGTCGCAGTATAGTATGTCGTAAAAAAAGTGATAAAAAGTCGTAGTATAGTATGTCGAAAAATAGCATAAAAAGTCGTAGTATAGTATGTCGTAAAAAAGTGATAAAAAGTCGTAGTATAGTATGTCGTAAAAAAGTGATAAAAAGTCGTAGTATAGTATGTTGTGATAAAAAGTCGTAGTATAGTATGTCGTAAAAAAGTGATAAAAAGTCGTAGTATAGTATGTCGAAAAATAGCATAAAAAGTCGTAGTATAGTATGTCGAAAAAAAGTGATAAAAAGTCATAGTATAGTATGTCGTAAAAAAGTGATAAAAAGTCGTAGTATAGTATGTCGAAAAATAGCATAAAAAGTCGTAGTATAGTATGTAGAAAAATTGCATAAAAAGTCGTAGTATAGCATAAAAAGTCGTAGTATAGTATGTCGTAAAAAAAGTCATAGTATAGTAGGTCGAAAAAGTTGTAAGATATCATATTACACAGAGTAGCATCACAGGATTCAGTGTGTTGCTCTGACATCAGTCCGAGGAGCCTGGTATCGATCCACCAACCTTGAAGTTATGGGGCAACTTTTCTACCTCCAAACCACAATCAGCCATATAGTACTTCAGAAAGACTTTGATGTTGAGTATAGTATGTCTAAAAATAGCATAAAAAGTCGTAGTATTGTATGTCGAAAAATAGCATAAAAAGTCATAGTATAGTATGTCGAAAAAAAGTGATAAAAAGTCGTAGTATAGTATGTCGAAAGATAGCATAAAAAGTCGTAGTATAGTATGTCGAAAAAAAGTGATAAAAAGTCGTAGTATAGTATGTCGAAAAATAGCATAAAAAGTCGTAGTATAGTATGTCGAAAAAAGTGATAAAAAGTCGTAGTATAGTATGTCGAAAAATAGCATAAAAAGTCGTAGTATAGTATTTCGAAAAATAGCATAAAAAGTCGTAGTATAGTATGTCTTAAAAAAAGTGATAAAAAGTCGTAATATAGCATGTCAAAAAATTGCATAAAAAGTCGTATAGTATGTCGAAAAATAGCATAAAAAGTCGTAGTATAGTATGTCGTAAAAAAGTGATAAAAAGTCGTAGTATAGTATGTCGA
>CM042316.1:41017236-41029736 GCA_023566125.1 Zingel zingel | reverse complement strand
ACACGCTGCACACGCACCATGTTTCTCCCACTCGTCTCTCCTGTTACACACAGATGACAGATTCATGCTGATGTTGCATAGCAACATGTTAAAGGGCAACTACTATTTTTTTTCAACCTGGACCCTATGTTCCTGTGTGGTTGCGTCTAAGTGACTGATGGGAACAACAATCTCTGACATTGGTCCAGTATTAAGAGAGATGGCGAAACAAGCTGCAATGTAAGTTAACAGGGTGATTGTCCAGCTTATTTACCTTCACAGAAGTGCTCGTTTTGCTGCTGACAGGCTCAGATTAATATTCTAAGTGTCTGACAACATTATGGAAAGGATTTCTAGGGAGGTCGACCTTTCTGTTAAAGAGTAAGATCCTTTTTTTAAACATAAAAATATCCGCGAAATTGCGTTCGCTAAACCCACCAGACTCCATGTAAATAATCAGTCATTTTAGCATCATAGAATACACTTCATTCAAAGTCGACAGAAACAAAATAAGGCTATGAAAAGCCATTTTGGGTCGTCTTTCCAATTTTCCAACCATCACAACTCTAGTTTTGGTGCAAATAAACACAAAGTTTACTGATTTACATGTGACAATATGTTGGCTCTATACACGCTAAAAGTATTGCTTTTTTAAATGGAGTCTGGTGGGGTTAGAGCCAGCGACTTCAGAGCTGTTTCTGGTTCAGCAGAAAGGTCTCAAAGAGGTTTTAAAGGTCTATCTCTGAAGGGATCATTTCCATAATGTTGTCAGACACTTAGAATAATAACCTGCAAAAACAGCATTTTTAGTGGACGCTAAATGATGAGCACAATCCCCCCATTGGGTTACATTTTAGCCCGGTCTGTGGCTGCCGGTTACAGCGTTCACGCTTAATACTTAATACTGTCACCACTAGCAGTGCGTAGTACTACCTAGCACCATTTTGCTAGCCTAAGATTGGTTACTTGTGAGCATGCGTGCGTACCAGAAAGTTTATTGTGCGCACAAGAAACTTTCTGGTTGAAAAAGTAATTTCATGTCCCATAGCAACCCGGTCTCACGCCAGTTCGTGAAATGGTCACGTTATTTTTATTTATTGATACGTGTACAGGTTACGAATTTCATTAGAATTTCATTTTGTGTACTGCCACGGGGAAATCAAACGCCACACGCCGGCGACAACAACAGGACGGACCGGGGAAATTAAACGCCACACGCCGGCGACAACAACAGGACGGACCGCCACACGGGGATGCATTCCCTGGGCGCACAGACACGATCCGCGGTCTCTGTGGCACGCAACAACGGGGACATGAAACGCCACAACAACGGGACGGTTGAGGTTAGGAAAAAAAAGAACTGGGAAAGGAACCGTCACACGCCGGACACGCCGACAGCAACGGGACAGTTGTGGTTAATAACGCGGAAAGGAACTGCAACACGCGGGACGCCATCCCCGCTCTCCGGGGTGAAAGTCCTGCAACACGCGGGACGCCGTCCCCGCTCTCCGGGGTGAAAGTCCTGCAACACGCGGGACGCCGTCCCCGCTCTCCGGGGTGAAAGTCCTGCAACACGCGGGACGCCGTCCCCGCTCTCCGGGGTGAAAGCCCTGCAACACGCGGGACGCCGTCCCCGCTCTCCGGGGTGAAAGTCCTGCAACACGCGGGACGCCGTCCCCGCTCTCCGGGGTGAAAGTCCTGCAACACGCGGGACGCCGTCCCCGCTCTCCGGGGTGAAAGTCCTGCAACACGCGGGACGCCGTCCCCGCTCTCCGGGGTGAAAGCCCTGCAACACGCGGGACGCCATCCCCGCTCTCCGGGGTGAAAGTCCTGCAACACGCGGGACGCCATCCCCGCTCTCCGGGGTGAAAGCCCTGCAACACGCGGGACGCCATCCCCGCTCTCCGGGGTGAAAGTCCTGCAACACGCGGGACGCCATCCCCACTCTCCGGGGTGAAAGCCCTGCAACACGCGGGACGCCATCCCCGCTCTCCGGGGTGAAAGCCCCGTGTTGACCCGTCCACCCCCCCGACCAACCTCCCTACGCGGATCTTTGGCTTTTAATACTACTCCCTACCGTTGGCGTGCTGTGATCACGAAATATGCTTCCCATTTAAATACATTACATTCAAATTCGTAATCACTACACGAAAAAAACGACATATTTGTGTCCTGTTCACGAATCAACAGATTCAATAACGTGACCATTTCACGAACTGCCGTGAGACCGGGCTGCCCATAGGGGCTCCTTGGTATTTGCTGTATCTTTGATGATCTTTTGCTACCAGAAGTGGAAGCTGGGTTGAGCTTGCAGTAAGGACGGCCAGTGTTCAGTCAGCTCCGCCTCCAGCTCCTGGGAAGATACAAAAAGACAGACATGAGCTCAGCCTCACATTTATCCACGGGCCAGGTCTCTGTTCTCGCCACGCTCACGCCACGCAGCCACCACGCAACTGACACGCCGCGCTCTCGACACGCTGATGCCACGCTCACGCCACGCAGCCACCACGCTCACGCCACGCTCACGACACGCAACTGACACGCCATGTTCACGCCACGCTGACGACACGCAACTGACACGCCACGCTCACGCCACGCTCTTGCCACGCTCACGCCACGCAGCCACCATGCAACTGACACGCCACGCTCACGCCACGCAACTGACACGCCGCGCTCTCGCCACGCTGATGCCACGCTCACGCCACGCTCACGACACGCAACTGACACGCCACGCTCTTGCCACGCTCACGCCACGCAGCCACCATGCAACTGACACGCCACGCTCACGCCACGCAACTGACACGCCGCGCTCACGCCACGCAGCCACCACGCTCACGCCACGCTCACGCCACGCTCACGACACGCAACTGACACGCCATGTTCACGCCACGCTCACGACACGCAACTGACACGCCATGTTTACGCCACGCTGACGACACGCAACTGACACGCCACGCTCACGCCACGCTCTTGCCACGCTCTCGCCACGCAGCCACCACGCTCACGCCACGCTGATGCCACGCTCACGCCACGCTCTTGCCACGCTCTCGCCACGCAGCCACCACGCTCACGCCACGCTGATGCCACGCTCACGCCACGCTGATGCCATGCTCACGCCACGCTCACGCCACGCTCACGCCACGCAGCCACCACGCTCACGCCACGCTGATGCCACGCTCACGCCACGCTCACGCCACGCTCACGCCACGCAGCCACCACGCTCACGCCACGCTGATGCCACGCTCACGCCACGCTGATGCCACGCTCACGCCACGCTCACGCCACGCAGCCACCACGCTCACGCCACGCTGATGCCACGCTCACGCCACGCTCACGCCACGCAGCCACCACGCTCACGCCACGCTCACGACACGCAGCCACCACGCTCACGCCACGCTGATGCCACGCTCACGCCACGCAGCCACCACGCTCACGACACGCAACTGACACGCCACGCTCACGCCATGTTCACGCCACGCTCACGCCACGCTCACGCCATGTTCACGCCACGCTCACGCTTCATTTCCAGCATTCTGTGTGACCTTTTCTGCAACAAGTTGTTGTCTATTCTGCATCATTATATGCTGCAATGTCTATAACGTGTGTGTTGTCTTCCCGTCGACCAGTAACTCGTTTTCATTCCAGGTTATATTTGAAAATTAACTTTTTTTTAATGCTTTTGATGCTTTTTAAACATTTTTTTTAATTCACGGTCAATAAACCTAATTTAAATGACGTTATACGTAATTAACCAGTTAAAATAATAACCTTATATGCGTTGGATGGAACCCATTCAACCAGTAGAGTTAATACTTACTACAGAATACTTATTAATACAGAACAAAGTATTCTGGAGCCTATTGTGCCGTCAATACTGACGCTGACGCCACGCTCACGCCACGCTCACGCCACGCTCACGCCATGCTCACGCCACGCAGCCACCACGCAACTGACACGCCACGCTCACGCCACGCTCACGCCACGCTCACGCCACGCTCACGCCACGCAGCCACCACGCAACTGACACGCCACGCTCACGCCACGCTCACGCCATGCTCACGCCACGCAGCCACCACGCAACTGACACGCCACGCTCACGCCACGCTCACGCCATGCTCACGCCACGCAGCCACCACGCAACTGACACGCCACGCTCACGCCACGCTCACGCCATGCTCACGCCACGCAGCCACCACGCAACTGACACGCCACGCTCACGCCACGCTCACGCCACGCTCACGCCACGCAGCCACCACGCAACTGACACGCCACGCTCACGCCACGCTCACGCCACGCAGCCACCACGCAACTGACACGCCACGCTCACGCCACGCTCACGCCACGCAGCCACCACGCAACTGACACGCCACGCTCACGCCGCGCTCCCGCCACGCTCACGCCACGCAGCCACCACGCAACTGACACGCCACGCTCACGCCGCGCTCACGCTACGCAACTGACACGCCACGCTCACGCCACGCTCACGCCACGCTGACGTCACGCAGCCACCACGCTCACGCCACGCTCACGACACGCGTGGCACGTGCGCGTGCCACTTCTTCTCTTTCGCCCTTGGATGTTTGTTTGTTGCGTGTCAACCGCCACGCCACACTCACGCCACGCTCACGCCACGCTCACGCCACGCTCACGCCACGCTCACGCCACGCAGCCAGTGTGTAGCTGGCCTCAACCTAACCTCAGGACCCAAACTCACCTGGACGTCAGACTGGAACATCGGCCAGCATTTGCAGCAACGGAACGCCCGAATAGGCCTGCACGCACAAACACACGATTATAAACAAATAATACACGATTATAAACAGATAATACACGATTATAAACAAATAATACACGATTATAAACAAATAATACACGATTATAAACAAATAATACACGATTATAAACAGATAATACACGATTATAAACAGATAATACACGATTATAAACAGATAATACACGATTATAAACAGATAATACACGATTATAAACAGATAATACACGATTATAAACAGATAATACACGATAGTTTACAGATACAAACACAGATAATGAGCAATGAATATGAACTTATAGAATATGAATATATAGAATATGAACATATAGAATATGAATATATAGAATATGAACATATAGAATATGAATATATAGAATATGAATATATAGAATATGAACTTATAGAATATGAATATATAGAATATGAATATATAGAATATGAATATATAGAACATATAGAATATGAACTTATAGAATATGAATATATAGAATATGAATATATAGAATATGAACTTATATAATATGAACATATAGAATATGAATATATAGAATATGAACATATATAATATGAATATATAGAATATGAACATATATAATATGAATATATAGAATATGGACATATATAATATGAATATATAGAATATGAATATATAGAATATGAATATATAGAATATGAACATATAGAATATGAATATAAATTATATGAATATATAGAATATGAATATATAGAATATGAACATATATAATATGAATATATAGAATATGGATATATAGAATATGAATATATAGAATATGAATATATAGAATATGAACATATAGAATATGAATATAAATTATATGAATATATAGAATATGAACATATAGAATATGAATATATAGAATATGAATATATAGAATATGAACATATAGAATATGAATATATAGAATATGAACATATAGAATATGAATATATAGAATATGAATATATAGAATATAAACATATATAATATGAATATATATAATATGAATATATAGAATATGAATATATAGAATATGGATATATAGAATATGAATATATAGAATATGGATATATAGAATATGGATATATAGAATATGAACATATATAATATGAATATATAGAATATAAATATATAGAATATGAATATATAGAATATGGATATATAGAATATGAATATATAGAATATGAACATATATAATATGAATATATAGAATATGAACATATAGAATATGGATATATAGAATATGAATATATAGAATATGAACATATAGAATATGAATGTGTTGTGCAGGTGATGGATGTGTGATTGATTTACCACAGACCGTGGATCGTCCAGCTGTTGATACTCGGAGGAATTCTGCAGAGAGTCTCTTCATCCAAAGACTGCAGCAGACAGACAGGTAGGCAGACAGACAGGGAGACAGACAAAGAGACAGGATAGACAGACAGACAGACAGGTAGGCAGACAAACAGGGAGACAGACAGACAAAGAGACAGGACAGACAGACAGACAGACAGAGAGACAGACAGACAGAGAGAGAGACAGAGAGACAAAGAGACAGACAGACAGACAGACAGCATGTTAACAGAATTGGTGGTCTGATTCAGCATTTTTCCACTCCTACTTCCTTATACTATGCATCCTGATAAAGTTCCCTTGGTCCCCCCATCATCACATCCCCTTCACCATACCCCCCCCCCACATCATCACATCCCCTTCACCATACCCCCCCATCATCACATCCCCTTCACCATACCCCCCCATCATCACATCCCCTTCACCATACCCCCCCATCATCACATCCCCTTCACCATACCCCCCCATCATCACATCCCCTTCACCATACCCCCCCATCATCACATCCCCTTCACCATACCCCCACATCATCACATCCCCTTCACCATACCCCCCCCCCATCATCACATCCCCTTCACCATACCCCCCCCCCCCCCCACATCATCACATCCCCTTCACCATACCCCCACATCATCACATCCCCTTCACCATACCCCCACATCATCACATCCCCTTCACCATACCCCCCCATCATCACATCCCCTTCACCATACCCCCACATCATCACATCCCCTTCACCATACCCCACATCATCACACACCCTTCACCATACCCCCCCATCATCACATCCCCTTCACCATACCCCCACATCATACTTGAAGGGGATGTGATGATGTGGGGGTATGTTGAAGGGGATGTGATGATGGGGGGGGGGGGTATGGTGAAGGGGATGTGATGATGGGGGGGTATGGTGAAGGGGATGTGATGATGTGGGGGTATGTTGAAGGGGATGTGATGATGGGGGGGGGGGGGGGTATGGTGAAGGGGATGTGATGATGGGGGGGTATGGTGAAGGGGATGTGATGATGTGGGGGTATGGTGAAGGGGATGTGATGATGGGGGGGTATGGTGAAGGGGATGTGATGATGGGGGGGTATGGTGAAGGGGATGTGATGATGTGGGGGTATGGTGAAGGGGATGTGATGATGGGGGGGGGGGGTATGGTGAAGGGGATGTGATGATGGGGGGGTATGGTGAAGGGGATGTGATGATGGGGGGGTATGGTGAAGGGGATGTGATGATGGGGGGGTATGGTGAAGGGGATGTGATGATGGGGGGGTATGGTGAAGGGGATGTGATGATGGGGGGGTATGGTGAAGGGGATGTGATGATGTGGGGGTATGGTGAAGGGGATGTGATGATGTGGGGGTATGGTGAAGGGGATGTGATGATGGGGGGGTATGGTGAAGGGGATGTGATGATGTGGGGGTATGGTGAAGGGGATGTGATGATGTGGGGGGGGGGTATGGTGAAGGGGATGTGATGATTTAATTAAGGCATTAAGATCAATGTCCAAAAGATGATTTTTTATTACTCTTTTTAGTCAACTTTAGCATGGGTGTCCTAATTTTTTCACGACTGTACTTAAAACTAAGTTTTTTAAGTGTGCAAGTCGGCGCTTTGAGACACATCCCTCGTGTAGAAAACCGTATTAACAGTCTTCTCTTTTAACCCGAGAAGTATAAATGAGAACAAATCAAACGCTCACCTGGCAGAAGGCTCCGGGCCACTGCAGCGTGAACAGGAGACATTTCCAGGTGCAGTAGTGCTTTTTGTCGTGCAGCTCAGCGGAGTCTTGGCGGCCATATTTGTAGTCCTGCCAGTCCTGTGTGGCGGCGGTGTAGTCAGGAAGCTGCAGTAGACTCAGAGCAACCAGCAGGGGCAGCACCGAGCTCCACATCTTCGCTGTTTCAACGATCCTCAAAGAAGTGAACTGTTCAAACACCAAATACAACATCAAGCAGAGAAAATGGCAGACAACCCATCGGAAAAAGAAATATACTTTTATTGAAAAAAACGGTATTAACCCTTTAGTAACTACTGTTTTTTTCAACCTGGACCATATGTTCCTATGTGTTTGTGTCTAAGTGACTGATGGGAACAACAATCTCTGACGTTGGTCCAGTATTAAGCAAGATCCCTGCAGTCGACAGCAGCAGAACAAGCTACAATGTAAGTTAATAGGACGATTGTCCAGCTTGTATTTACCTTCACAAAAGTGCTCGTTTTGCTGCTGACAGACTCAGATTAATATTCTAAGTGTCTGACAACATTATGGAAAGGATTTCTAAGGAGGTCGACCTTTCTGTTAAAGAGTAAGATCCTTTTTTTAAACATAAAATCATCTGCAAAATCACGATCGCTAATCTCACCAGACTCCATGTAAATAATCAGTCATTTTAGCATCGTCAAATACACTTCATTCAAAGTCGACAGAAACTAAATAAGACTATGAAAGGCCGTTTTGGGTCGTCTTGCCACTTTAACCAACCATCACAACTCTAGTTTTGGTTGAAATTAACACATAGTTTACACATTTACATGCAGTCTTGTAGCCTATAAAGTACTCGAAAGCAATACTTGAGTAAAAGTACAAGTATCTAACCAGAAAATGACTTTGGTAGAAGTTAAAGTCTCCTTTTAGAATATTACTTGATTAAAAGTACAAGTATCTTCCCAGAAAATGACTTTGGGAGAAGTTAAAGTCTCCTTTTATAATATTACTTGAGTAAAAGTACAAGTATCTAACCAGAAAATGACTTTGGGAGAAGTTAAAGTCTCCTTTTAGAATATTACTTGATTAAAAGTACAAGTATCTTCCCAGAAAATGACTTTGGGAGAAGTTAAAGTCTCCTTTTAGAATATTACTTGATTAAAAGTACAAGTATCTTACCAGAAAATGACTTTGGGAGAAGTTAAAGTCTCCTTTTAGAATATTACTTGAGTAAAAGTACAAGTATCTTCCCAGAATATGACTTTGGGAGAAGTTAAAGTCTCCTTTTAGAATATTACTTGATTAAAAGTACAAGTATCTTACCAGAAAATGACTTTGGGAGAAGTTAAAGTCTCCTTTTAGAATATTACTTGATTAAAAGTACAAGTATCTTTCCAGAAAATGACTTTGGGAGAAGTTAAAGTCTCCTTTTAGAATATTACTTGAGTAAAAGTACAAGTATCTTACCAGAAAATGACTTTGGGAGAAGTCAGCTTGGCCACAAACAGGCATCAGGTCACCAACTGGAATGGAGGGAGCATTATCTCGGCAATTTCGGAGCAATGATTCTCCAAACTTCCTTTATTACAGTGTAATACATTTCTTCTAATGTTATTTTGTAGTAACGAGTAACTAAGATGCTTTGGGGAAATGTAGTGGAGTAAAAGTAAAAGTTTCCAGAAATATAAATAAAGTACAGATACGTAAAAATTCTACTTAAGTACAGAAGTGAAGTATTTGTACTTCGTTACATTACAACACTGTTTACATGTGACAATATGTTGGCGTTCACAAAAGGACTTCCAAACCGACAATATGGAGCGTTTGTTCCTCCCCCCTAAAGGCCCCGACACGCCAACCAGACGGCCGACCGTTCTAAAGGAACTTTAGAACCAGGCGCCCGGCACACGGACCCTTTTTACCGCCGTCAAACTAGCAAAAGTGGATTCATACACGCCCTAAACACACCTGCACCAGCCGCCTCACGCCGTGCGCTTAGATCGTTGAAATAGGGCCCTATGTGTGTTATTTTGGAACAACTTTCAGTATGTTAAGAGCTCTTTCAGACATGCTTGAGTTCAATGTGAATCTAATTGCTGGAAAAAAGACTGGATCCAAGTTGAAAAAGATGATTTGAAAATAATAACAGGGTAAATATAAAGCATCATTTTGCACACATGTGGACAGGAAATGAAAAGTCAGCAACACATAAAGATATAGAAATAATAACTCTTGTGGGAAGTAAAACAAATGAAATGTGTGTGTGAGTTTTAGTGTTTGAGTGGAAGGAAAGATGAGAGAAACTTACCTGAGAGCTGCTGCAATGAGCTGCTGTCAGAGCGCCACTGGCCACATTCACAGAAACGGGAAGTGGTCTATACAGAATACATGTAAATGTGTGTGTGTGTGTGTGTGTGTGTGTGTGTGTGTGTGTGTGTGTGTGTGTGTGAGTGTGTATATTTAGAGGAAGTAACCGTCTTTTCTCGGACACACCTGACAGGTGTCACAGGAACATTTCTGACAAAGGGAACTTTCAAAAAAAGAAAAGCCATAACATCTATAGTCTGACTGACCAAATATCCGACCGGTTCCTACATTAGTCTACATTAATGTTCCGACATTAAGCACGTTAAATGTGCTTAATGTTCAAATTCTTCCAGCACTACTACCTGCACAGAGACAGCGGATGATAATAGCCTGTCTCTTTCCTTTCTTTCTCTCTTTCTGTCTCTGTCTTTCTGTTTTTCTTTGTCCCTGCCTTCTTTCTTTCTTTCTTTCCTCACATTTTAGAAACTGGAAACGATCCAAACTGTTGTGTCTTTAATCATTCAGCTCCACTAATGTACTATAGTGCTGCTTTGGACACTCATACATCACTTTTACAGCTTAATAACAATAACTGTGTTAGTTTCCTGTGTTGCCAAGCGCACACAGTTTGGCCTCTGCAGCAGATCGTAGTTTGGCAGACATTCAGAAACACTGATACTGTACGTCTGTGTGTGTGTGTGTGTGTGTGTGTGTGTGTGTGTGTGTGTGTGTCTGTGTGTGTGTGTGTGTGTGTTTGTGCGTGCGCACATGTCCTTGTCAGGGTGAAGCGAGACAGCGGAGCACGAAACACAACACAGACATGAACCACCTCCTGGTAACTATTATATTTTCTTCAAACTTTCCTCTCTTTTCCTTTCTCTGTTTGCGTCGGACGTGTGTCAAGCTTCATGTCAGTTACTAAAAGATAAGATCAGGAGGAGAAAAGATAGAACAAAGTGTGTATTTGTGCAGGAAGAAAGGGAGATAAGGCCTGAACTTTGTACTGTGGAGGACAGAAGTGTAAAACTTTCACTGTGACAGCCTCTCAGAAGCTGTATTTTATTCTATAGTGTGTGTGTGTGTGTGTCTGCTGGTGTCATACGAGATTAACATGTGATCTATATATACACACTGACTGCAGGATCGCCTCACATGACTGTCTGTCTTCACCTGTTACCGCTGAGTCCCGATGCAGCTCTGCACGTACACACCGACACACACAGCAACATATTGAGCCTGCAGCACAGACGCACAAATATAACAAATACAATATTATACCTGTCTGACCTGTCTGTTGATCATCAGTGGAGGGAAAGTATAGGCTATATTACACAAAATACTGCACTTAAGTAATTATACTTTACTTCAGATGTACATTTTACATCCAAATCATATGACAAGCTTTTGCATGCATTGGTGTCTAAGTGACTAATGTGAACAAACATATTTGAAGTTGGTCCAGTGTTGAGCGAGAACGCTGCAAGCAGCAGTGAACCGAGATACAATGTAAGCCTATAAGACAAATGTTCAGCGTCAGTTAGCGTCCACTAAAAGTTCTGTTTGTGCCGCTGAAAGGCTCAGATTATTATTCTAAGTGTCTGACAACATTATGAAAGGATCCCTTCAGATATAGACCTTCATGTTAAAGAGTAAGATCCTTTTTGTTTAACATGGAACAGCTCCGAAATCCCCATCACCAAACACCACCAGACTCCATTTAAATAATCAGGACTTTTAGCGTGTAGAGGGTAGAGCTGCAATCGGGCCTTAAAAGTTCGGCCCGACAAGGCCCCGAGCCCGACAGAATTCAGCCCGAGCCCGACAAGTAGATTTGGATTGACAGCTTTTTAAAAGCCCGAACCCGTTTACAGCCCGACATTATTCAACTGTGAGCCTGCACACACAGTTATTTGGCCTTTCGTCAAGAATGATTCATTTATACCAACCCGTTCTCATTCCGAACTCGTAAAATAAGGACGTTTGGACAGCGGCCGTCAGCGTCTGATGCGACGAAAAAGGCGTCTTTCAGTGTGTTTGTGTAACGCACCGGGGAGAGCAGCAGTTAGAGAGGATTTAGAGAGGAGAATGCAAGGAGGTTGGTTGGGGGGGGGATGGGTCAAACACAGGACTTTCACCCAGGAGAGAGGGGGTCACGTCCCGCTTGCTATAGTCGCTTTTTTTCTTTCCTCCCGCGTGTCAAAGAACCGTACGCCCACCCGCGACCTTTTCCTTAACATAACTGCATCTAAAGGGACGGCGATAGTCCCGACCAAGCGCGTTTACTTAAAGCGCTAAAGGGACGGCGATAGTCCCGACCAAGCGCGTTTACTTAAAGCGCTAAAGGGACGGCGATAGTCCCGACCAAGCGCGTT